>CALNHX010003934.1:0-138286 GCA_940337035.1 Agriotes lineatus | reverse complement strand
ATTGCTTCAGTCGTTGCAATTATGGTGTTGTTCTTGATGATAATAAAATCTATTTCCTCTTTGTATTCTCTGTCTGCGGGCACCATGTTCACTTTATCCCGGATTTGGCTTTAAAATAAGTATTTGATTGTTAGGTGTTTTTTTTTAACAGAAGCCTATCAGGTTTGTCCACTCTTTCATTCCTGGTTGCATAGCCAAATTTGCTGGTGCAGTCGCCATCATCTCTGTTGTATGGGGCAATTTTGCTATTTTGAGATCTTTAATAATACATGGTGAGGCACTAACACCCCATGAAGGAGCTTGGCCTGCAAGGCGGAAGGTTAGAGCTTCCGTATCCTCGCTCTCACACCCGGCTGTCGCGTGTCAAATTCATGACACGTGGTGATGTGGTGAGCACCACCCATTAGACAACCGCATTATTACCCCTTGTTCTTTCGAACGCAGGTCCCCAATTATTTAAAGCGACTGGGTAGGCCGCCCGCCAGGCATCGATCTGGGATTTGAACTCCAGACTTCCGCGCCGCAGTCCGATGCTCTAACCATCAGAGCCACGCTGGCGCTTTAATAATACATACATGTGTGTAATTGGTTCTTGCTTCATCTCTTGCAGGGTGCTGTAGAATTTATCCATTTGTTCTTCTGTGGATGCATATACTTGTATCATACGTAGTAGTGTTAAAGCTTGTGATAAATGCTCTGAAATTTCATTAAAACAAAGTGAGTTCAGGGGCAAATAAAGAAAAGTGACAACAAAGAAGGGAACAGGAAAGCGAAAGGAAGCTATATAACAACAAAACCAGTTAGTTTAGTAAATATATGTATATAATCAAATCCCTTTTTTACCCGGAGGGTGTAAGGGTGTAGTTTAGTAAATAAGAATCATAAACAGAAACCCAACCTAACTCAAAGCCGATAAGAGGGAACAATTTACGACGCGACGACCAGGGTTGACATCTTTGTGCGGCAATAGATAGAGCAGCTGACGCTCGATAAACTTAACCCACCTTGGCCGTATTTAACAAGACAGGCCCGTAACAAGTAAATTTCACACGCGTACACTCACACTAGTTATCCTTAATCTTAAGTTACGAAATTCATTCTGGAAACTAGTGACGCTCAACGGGATGAAATCGTCATGTCAGAAAACCAAAAAGTAACGCTAAGTGATATTATGAACAAACTAATACAGATGGAAGGAAAAATTGATGAGACAAACAAAAACATGAACCAACAAACAGAGAAAATCAAGAAACTAGAGGAGACCATAAATTACCAGGAAACAAGAATTGGAAAGCTAGAAAATGAATTAAGGAAAATAAATCTAATAATCTTTGGAATGCCCGAAGAGATAAAGGAAGATTTAGCAACGCTGAAAGAGAAAGTTTTGGAAATAATAGGGAGTAGAATGGAGGGAGAAAACGAGATAGATTCTATTAACAGATTCGGAGAATGAAGGGGAAGCGAAAGCAGACCATTAAAGGTGGGGATTATAGCATTCCTGAAAAAAGGGAGCTTCTGTGAAACACAAAGAAATTATTAGGAACTAAAATAGGAGTGAATGAAGACCTCGACAAGAAGACAAGAGAAACGAAGAAACAATTACTCCCATACATGTTAGATGCCAGGAATAGGGGAATAAGAGCAGTAATCAGGAAGGATAAACTACTAATAAATGGAGAAGAGTGGAAGATAGAAGACATAGTAGAAGAGAGTAAGGAAACACAGGAATTAAGCAGAGGAGCAAAAGAAAAGGAGCAGATCCACAGATGAGGAAGAAACAAGTCCCTCCCAGGGAGCAATACCAAAAAAGACAAATTGGGCACAAACTGTACTAGTACCCTTCCACAAAAAAAAGGCCAGGTTCGGAAGAGAAAGAATTAAACAAAAAACTCAGGAACATTATGAAGCCAACATGGCACCAACAAATTTCAAAAAAGTAATACAATCTGAAAACCGGACTGAATTAAAGACGTCGGAATGCAGTAGTATAGGACAAGCAAAAAGGAAGATAAATGCAGAAGCAGTAGGAAAACGTAAGAATATCAATGAAAAAATAAATAAAGAAGAAACCTTGGAAGTTCGGGAACTAAACACATTGACAAGAAAAAAAAATAAAGACAACAGAAGAAATGGATGAAAATAAAACAACAATACTGAGTTTAAGAGAGACGGAACATAAAAACGAAGGAAGAAAAGACCTAAAAATAGCGATATGGAATATAATCTCAATAACCAACAAAGAACAAGAAATTATAGAAAAATGAAGATATACCACATACAAATACTAGGAATAAGCAAAGTAAAGAAAATAGGAAAAGGATACAAATTAATAAACAAGGACTATAGTTTATACTACTCAGGAATAGATCCAGGAGGGAGACCAAAGGAAGGAGTGGGCATAATTGTAACAGTAGAGGTTAACAAAAGAATAACTAAATATGACCTAATATCATCTAGGATTATAGTCATAACAGCAGATATGAGAGAAGAAATAAGCATAGTCCAAATCTACAGCCCAGTAGAAGGAATTGATGAAAACGCAATGACAGAATTTTATGCAAATCTACAGAATAAATTAGATAAAGTGAGGGAGGAACGCAACAAAATTATTGTAATGGGAGATTGGAATGCCAGAATAGGTACAGACTTACATACGTAAGGGACTAGGTTGCAGAGGACCATATGGAGAAAGCGAAATAAATAGGAATGAAAATAAAATGTTACGATTCTGTATAGCAAATGAGCTGAAAATTGGGAGGAAGACAAAAGAAATAAAAGTGGAACCAGAAGCAGAAATGGGCACACAGCACAGACTGGTAATAGGAAAACTAAAAAGCATCGAACTAGCCACAGTGAAGATAAAACATTATACCTGAATAAATATAAATAAACTAACAAAAGACGAAAACAAAAATAAATATAGAGAGATAATAGAGATAAAAATAAACAAGCTGGAAATAGAAAATAGAAATTGGACATTGGAAGACAGATGGCAAGAACTAAAAGAAATAGTAATTAGCTCGGCAAAAGAAGTATGTGGATGCAGAAAGAGAAATACTGGAAGGAAGAGAACTAGATGGTGGACAAAGGAAGTCAAAGATGCAGTGCAAGACAAAAAACAAGCATGGAAAAAATACATATACACCATTGATCTAAAAGACAAGGAAACCTACGATAAAAAGTGAAGGGAAGCAAAAGAAATAATGAAAAAAGCCAAACAAAAAACATCGGAGGACTTTGGAAGCGAACTACACAGAGGTTATTGAAATAAGAATCGAAAATTCTGGAATACAAGTAAAGGACTAAGAGGAAAAAGAAAGAAGGCAGATTCAGGCGTAAGAGATTAAAAAAAACAATCCAAATAAATATCCCGGAAAAAATGGAACTATGGAGAAGGTACTACTTAGACGAACATGACAAAATACAGCCAGTGGAAGTAATTATACTCATACAAGTAGATGAAATACAGAACAATAAAATTGATATAAAAGAAATGAAAAAGGCAATAGACAACATTAAAATAGGCAAAGCAAGTGGAGAAGATGCGGTGCATCCAGAAATAATTAAATACAACGGAATAACGTGGCTACACAAAATAACGGCTGAAGCATGTGAAAGAAACATGATACCCAAGGAATGGAAAAACAATCTTATAGTTATAATGCCTATACTCAAAAAAGGCGACAAGACTCAATGCGATAACTATGTACCAATATGCCTATCACCCGTGACATCGAAATATATACAAAAATAATACAAAACAAACTAAAGATGCACATTTAGAGAGAAAAACAAACAACAGACAATATATACATAATAACGCAACTGATAGAAAGAAGAATCGAAATAGGTGAAGAAGTTATCCTTGCATTTATGGACTTAAGGGCAGCTTTCCATTCTATACAAAGACACGTAATAGAAAACTGTTTGGAACTAATAGGCACACCGAAGAAACTAATAGAAATCATAAACTCGATGCAAGAAGATACACAAGCAATTTAATATTCGAAAGGGAATAAAACAAGGAGACAGTTTAAGCCTATACTTGTTTAAAATAGTAATGGACAGACTAATAAAAAAAACAAGACAAAGAACGGAGAAACTGCAGACTACAGTGGGATATAGGAATATGATACCAATCAGAATAGATAGCCCGTTATACGTAGATGATTTAGTGCTTATATCAGATAGAAATAATAAAATGCAGAAGTTGGTAAATATATGTACAGAAAAAATAAAAAAAATGTATAATAGACAAAGATGGTTTAGGAAAACAAGAAATTAAGCAGAAAATCCTAAATTCAAGAAAAGTAATTGCTGCTTTAAACTCTATGGTGGGACAAGAATATCTCTATAAAAAACAAGAAGAATATTGGTACAAACAGTATTATGTTACTCCTGCGAAACATGGACAATAAAAGAAGATGAAAAGAATAGATTACTTGCAGTTGAGATGGATTACCTCCACAGAAGTGCCAGAGTATCACGACTAGATAGAATAACGAATGAAGAAATCAGAAACCGGATGGAAGCAAAGGAAACGGTTATAGATAGAATTGAGATTAAGGGCTTAAAATGGTTTGGCCGTTTATTACGTATGGACGAAGAAAGATGTCCAAAAAGGATATTAGCGTGGACACCACCAGGGAGAAGGAAGAAAGGACGACCACGCAAGTTCTGGAATGAAGGAATTAGGAAACCCACGAATAAAAGGGACTTATAAGAGAATCTAGCATACGATCGTGAGGCATGGAGGATGGGTGTGGGGATGCAACATTAGTTGTCTAATTATTGTACTTTGAATATATTGTACATAATTAACCCAAATATATATATAAGAAATAGAAAAACTGAAGATGGAGGTTAATGTAGAAAAAAAGTAAAATAATGTACATAAATAAAAAAAAGCAGGAACAGAACAGAATACTGTATAAAAATCAACCAATAGAAGAAGTGACCACAATGGAATACTTAGGAGTTATTATAAAAAACGACGGGAAAATAGACCTTGAAATAACGAACAAAATTAAGAAGGCAAACAATATATACTACACACTAAATAAGACAATTTTTGGGAAAAAAGAAATAAGTGAAAACACCAAGCTAAATATATATAATACAATGGTGATCCCAACGATTCTATATGGAAGTGAAACGTGAACACTACAACAAACACAAACCAAAACTGATAGCAGCAGAAATGAAATACTTTAGAAAGATAGCAGCGAAAACCAAGCTGGATCACATTAAACTTGAGCCAAGTTAGGAAGGCGAGCCAGGTAAATAAAGGCTCATGCTCGCTGAAAATCACGTGATAAAAAGGCTGTTTCGAAGAGAAAGTCGAACACCGCCTATGCCAGCCTTTACACTAGAGGAGGAATGAGCGTTGTTTTGTGGTGCAGTAATTATCTGCAGAATCAGATCTTAGTTGGACGTTTATGTAAAATGCACACCGTGTGAAACTGGTTTAAGCCTCACTGAGAACTGTCAGAATCTTTGTTTATGTGGCTCAAGTTTAGAAATGAAGAAATCATAAGAAAACTGAAAGAACAAACGATTACACAAAAATGTGAGAAGAAAATTAGAATGGTATGGACATCTACAAAGATTAGATAGAAGCAGACTACCAAAAAAAGTAATGGAAAGCAAAGGAACGAAGAAACGTAAAAGAGGAAAACTTAGACTCACCTGGATGAAGTGCATAGAAAGGATAGGGAAAGCAAGGGGGAAAACGATAGAAGAAATGAATACAATGACAAAGGACCGTAAAAGTTGGAAGAAATGGGTAAAGGACACTGAACCCACAAATATCCAACACCCATGAGGGTACACAGGATACCGAAGAAAGAAAGAGAAAGAATTCCTTTCATGTTTCTCTGTTAACTAATTTGTCCATCTCTGCTAATTCTATTCTGCTTCTGTTATACTGCTTTTTTCTTGCTTCAACCTTGTCCATAAGTGACAAACAAACAAGCTTACTAATCGCTTCAGTCTTTCAATTATGATGTTGTTCTTTATGATGATGATAACTTATATTTCCTTTTTGTATGCTCTGTTTGCTGGTACCATGTTCACTTTCTCTTGGATCTGGCTTAAAATTAGCATTTGATTGTTAGGTGTATTTTTTGACAGAAGTTAATCAGGTCTGTCCTCTCTTCATTCCTGATTCCATAGCCAAACTTGCTGGTGCAGTCGCCATTATCTCTGTTGTATGGGACAATTTTGCTATTTTGAGATCTTTCATAATACGTACATGTGTGTAATTGGTTCTTGCTTCATCTCTTGCAGGGTGCTGTTGAATTTATCCATTTGTTCTGTGGATGCATATACTTGTATCATACTTATGTTTCCTGTTTTTTTTTTAATTTTTCAGGTTAGTGTTGTTACTCTTAGAATTCCTCAGTATTTTTATTATTTTAGTAATAATCCATGTTTTGTAAAACATGAAATTCTATGTAAAGAAAGGTATTTCAAATCTCTCGTTTAAAAATAGTAGTTGGATTATTTCCAACAGCAGCAACTTGCCAGGGGAGTAATCATAGAGTTTTTTTTAATGAATAATCGCTGATCTTAAAGGTTCAGGCTCTCTCTATTTGAATTTTTTAGTTTTATTGTATTTATACTGTATTACACTAAATAAATTGCCAAGGAATGCTGAGTACAATAAACTGCATAACACTAGGCAACAACATAAGCTTGCCATTCCTCAGCACAGACTGACCCTGTTTAAGAATTCGCCAGTATATATGGCAATCATTTTATTTAACAAATTGCCTACTAGCTGCACAAACATGAGCGCTAGTAGTTATAAGAAATATGTAAATAACTTATTATTGGACGGATGTTACTATTCTGTTAATGAGTTTATGAATGATTTTTAGGTATACATATTAATATTAGATATTAGATTTACATTTACATTTCTTGAACGTGTTCTATATCTGTATCAGATCTTTTGGAACTAATAAATGATTATGATTATGATTATGATTAAAGATATTTATCCGCAAACGTCACAGAAGTGACAACTTATGTGTCTTTATTGACAAGGTAAAAGTGTCGCTTTATCTGCCTAAGAAGATAAAATAGCAACTTTTGCGTACTTTATCTGCTTAAGCACAAAAAATCGTTGCTCTCTTTCTTTCTTTCTTTCTGTGTTTGTTCGCTATCTCCTCCGAAGATACTGGACCGATTAAATTGTATGATGGTTTAAAATTTTGCTAATTTTTAGACTTAGATCGTAGGCCGGTTTTTATTTTCAAAAAGAGTACGAAAAAGTTTTAATTTAATTAAATCCTTTAAGAAGCGGAGCGGAGCATCTGTCGCCGTGGATTATGGTGTGACGGCTGCTGTGGCCGTGTGCTATTAGCTCGGGTGATTCAGTATGTTCATATATCATTACAGTAGCGCGTTATTTGAACAACAGAGGTTGGTGCAGGGGTATAGTGCTCGCCTGTCACGCGGGTGGCCTGGGTTCGATTCCCGGCCGATGCATCCTTTTTTTTTAAATTTATATTAATGAAATTTACCTGAATATGTTTGCGAATAAAATAGTATATGTTATTCGGAGTAAAAGTGACTTATGTGGTTATGTAGTGAACCGAAAGTGTAAGGCTGACAACCTTATTACTTTTACTAACAGTCAGTGAAACGTCCCGTCGGACGCCCTATGATCCCCAGAGGACCAACAGGAACGAAGAAGAAGATGTGGCTTAGCTGAATTATTTGCCTCACTAACGTTCGGCTAAAGAACTTCAGCTTCGCCATATAAAGTATCACTTTTACTCCTAATAACATAATCTACTATTATTTAAGTAAGAAGAGTAGAACGAAAAACCCCAGCTGATGCTATTATTGCTATTAAATATTTTATTAATACAAAAACTTAATAAATCTACATTCACTACTATCTTACAGATACAAAAGAAGAGGCGTAGACGAGAACGGACAGTGTGCCAACTATGTTGAAACTGAACAAATTGTTTCATATCAGCACCATGAAGTCTCATTTGTGCAGGTCAGAGGGTCAGTGCCTGTGTATTGGTCTCAACCGGGCTATAAATACAGACCACCGCCACGAATTGATAAAGGTATCTCTCAATCTTTATTGTTGCATGAAATCTAATTGTCATTCAATTTCTAGGTGACGCCGAGACCAAAGTAGCCTTTGCCAAACATTTCAACAACGAACTTCAAATATACGGACCGATTTGCATAATTAACTTAATAGAGCAGTCCGGCAAGGAGCGCATCATTTGGGATGCATATTCGAACCACATTTTCCAGTTTGATAGCCCAGAAATTACCTACTGCACATTCGATTTTCATGAGTATTGGTGAGGATTTGCTTTAAAAGTTAAATTTGTTTTTAATTGTAAGCGGTTGTTGCAGCCGAGGAATGCACTTTGAAAATGTTTCAATTTTAATTAATAGCATAGCGGATATAATAAGGGACATGAATTACTGTTGGAGGGACAGGCAGGGGCATATATGCTCCCAAATTGGCGTTTTTAGGGTGAATTGCATCGATTGCTTGGATCGCACAAACGTTGTCCAGGTACTGTAATGATAATCAGTGCGATTTTTTTAAATATGCATCGAATTATATTATTTGCAGACTGCTTTGGCCAAAGCAGTAATGGAAATACAATTTATCAAATTGGGACTTATATCGCCCGAAGGGGCTATGCCCGAAAGCATAAAAAAATCGTTTCAACTGCTGTGGGCAAATAATGGAGATACTATAAGTAAGCAGTATGCTGGAACAAATGCTTTAAAGGTAATAAAAGATTGTAATAATGAACAAAAACACGTTATTTTATTAAGGTAGCTTTTCAGTATGAGTTTAAAAAACATTAATGCTAAACTAGTGCTGACATACCTACTACAATCACCTGCTATTGTGAAAGCCTTGGGCATTTCATCTACAAATCAATATACAGAGTGCATGATTAATAACTAACATGCTAACAAATGCCTTGTTTCTTGCCCCCAGTCGTGTTTATATTCACTTACTTCTGTCAAATTGCATTAGAAGCTTTATGGACCCCAACTCAGTGGGTGAATGTGCTAATTGCCATTCTGTCTTCGAGAGTTTTGTGTTTGCAAAGGCATTTATGACACTTCTACTTGTCTACTCGGGTGTTTAGGCTTTGCTTCATTCTTCTGATCGCGCCAACGCAGTTATTGTGTCTTCGAGGGTTTTATGGTCTTGGTTCTTTCTATAAGTGGATACCACATGTTTGAGGCTTCTGCAATGTCAGTGCGCGTCGTACTTGCGTTTGTTTCCAATTTTCTACACCTCTTAATGGATATGCAAATACGCTAGTATTTGGTGCATAAGCCAATGAAGAAGGATTTAATAGTAATATATGTGACAATAGCAGTTGATTTAATGTTGATACCATTTCTGGTGTGTTGTTTGCCATTTCATCTATACATCTTTTGTAGAAAACAAGATAACATCTTTCTTTTCTTTCTATTTCATTATACAATCTCCACTTCTTCATTTTTTTCTAAACAATTTCGTGTGTTTTTCTGTTTTTACCTAAAGTCATTAAACTAGGATTTTCCATTATAGCAAATGTTGAGCCTACGATCGATTTTCATTGAGTCTTTCCAACTTAAAATACTTTACCAAAGACTCTTATAAGCTTTGATCGTTCTGTTTGTGGGCACCTTGTATATTACACATGTAGAAATTACAAAAATATTTTACACAGTAATAGTAATAATTACTACTTATATGAAAAAGTTTTTAGGGTGACTACACACGCACAGGAGAAAGAAAATTCACTGGAATTATGAAGGATGGCATGAACTCTGCAAATAGGTGAGTTGAGAAATTGCCGCTCAAAGGTTGATTATCTAAGCTAAGCTCCAATTGTTACGCTCTGTTACCTCTCCTATCCCGTAGATACTTCAAACACCACTTTACAGACGCATTACGCCAATGTTGCCTTGATTTCATGCTCGGCAATCCAATCAGTCAAATAGAGTTTGACGATTTATGGTCACATTTGTACACTATTGGCAATATCGCAAGTGAGCTTTTACCTGACGCTCCGCCCTCCTATATTCCACACGTTGCCCTCGAACAGGAATTTGAACTGGCAAACACTTTGTACTATTTGACTAGGTCAGTTCAACTGGAAGCTGCTTGTTTGAGGAATTCTAAGAATTTGAATGTCTTTTGCTGACTAATTTTTTATCTGTACTTTCTAACTTTTACTAATCTAAGAAATAAAATGATTTTGAGTGGATTTTTAGTTATATTTTTGTAATTGTTTTTAATTGATCTTTATAAGAAGCAAAAGTGGTATATTTCTCCTATTGTGCATGTTTTTTACACTGATAGCTTTTTTTGCATTATATCCAACCTTGAAACATGTTAATTACAAATTTCAGATACAAGCAATGTTGTTTTTAGTAAGGTAAATTTGAATAGCAAGCACCATTGCCGAATTTTAGAATTTATTTTACTATTGAAACAGCCCTCGTGTATTGCACTTTCATGGTTGGGCATAGTATAAAGCTTGTATAGGTAATATTCCTAGAACTGTTAAAAATAAAAATAAATACAGGGTGATTCACGAGCAATAATGAGTCTGACCAAATTCTCAATGCAACCAACATTACATTTTTGCAACTTTGCAACACTCGAAAAAAATACAATTTGGATCTGCGATGCCTATCAATCATTATCATTGTCATTTTTTGACAAACGCTACAAATTTATTACAAGCTGTACAAAATGTACACTTATTCAAATGATGAGAAGACAGACCCGATTTTAGTTTATGGAGAATGTTCAAAGAATGCATCTCTTGCTGCCCGTGTTTATACCCAGCGATACCCCATAAGAAGAGTGCCTTCTGACACGATTTTTAAAAGATTGGAGCGTCAGTTGAGAGCTATTTGGCCTCCTATTAAGTTATCAAAGCAGAGGATATCAACGTATGAGGAACACGAAATAGCAGTTCTTCAAATTTTTAAGGAAGAACCACATGTGGAGCAACGCGAAGTGGCAAGTAGGGTAGGCATTAGCCAGTCTTCTGTTTGCAGAATTGCCAAGGAAAATAAGTTTCATCCTTATCATATCACCAAAAGTTTAAAGAAACAGATTACCTTAAAAGAATAGATTTTTGTCCATTTGTTCATGATATAACTAACATGGTATAGCCGTGCGTGTGTTGCCGGCCAGCTGCTGCATCTGTGACGTCAGCGTGGAAGCATTTGCGGCGAAGCAGAGGGCCGTGACTGGCGAGTTTTATAGTGAATTTTAGGGTATTTTACAGACTTAATATTTCGTTTTTTGTCAGTGTTTTGTGTATGCAAAGTCATTGCTTCGTTTTCAACGTGGTATTATAATTTCAGAAAATCGTTGAAAGGTCTTTACGAAGAATTATACGAAAAAAACAAAACAGAATATATTTTGAGTTTTGACGTATTGTTTAAATCAAGATGTGGTAGAACACTTTTTTTTTATAAGAGGCATGGGAGCACAGAATGACCATCCAAGTGCTCATGATTTTATGTATAGAATGAAATCGTACACATTAGGTCGACATTCTTCTGCATTACTTGCCAGCAATAAAAATGTAGAAATTGTTCCTCTTCGGACGAAAATGCAATGCAACCAGTTACACAACAATCAAGTAATCGAAGTGATCCAAGATCAAACGCGTCTTCTATGCATAGTACAACTATAGACTTAGAGCAAAAGACCACAACAGAACTGTTATTTCAGTCGATTCGCTTACAGTAAGATCCTGACGAAACAGAAGATTTTACTGTAGGGCAAATACTGCAGTGCCCTAATCAAAATGATGAAATCAAATTGGAATTAGACTGTGAATTGTTGCAATATACCAGGTGCCCCAAAAAGGAGTGGTAACTTTTCCGAATTGTTTCAACAGATGTCGCTTTATCTAAAGTACACCGACCAAATACTTATTATTTTTAAATTAAGTGATATCAACTCAATTTAAAAATAATAAATATTTGGTCGCTGTACTTTAGATAAAGCGATATCTGTTGAAACAATTCGGAAAAGTTACCACTCCTTTTTGGGGCACCTTGTATAGCTGGATATTTGGCTTAATACGTTTCAAAATAAATATCTTGATCTTGGCAATCCAACGCACGATTTTAATCCTAATGTGTCTGGAAGGATTGTACACTTATCCAGAGGTAATTTAATAAAACCAACAAAAGAATTTCTTTCTGTAATAGAACGAGCAGAAATTTTGTTCAAAGAGTTTCACGGTAATAGATTATTGCGGGAAACCAAAATAATTACAAAGCTAACTGATAATCTGATGACTGATGTTAGTATAAAAATTTCAAGAGATGTCTTGAAGCGTTTTTTAGAACACGAACTTATATAAGAATAAGATTAATCAATTTTCACATATAATCTCATAAGAGCATTAATTCTTTCCGGAAATTTTTTGAGTGCGTTCCAACAACGTATTAATTTGCCCGAGCGGGACACGAGGGCAAATTAGGACATTGTTGGAATGCACGAAAAATAATTTCCAGATATGAATTAATGCTCAAATGCAGATTCGGTAAGAAAATCGTAACGACACAAACACTAAAATAAAGTAATGTCTACCTACAAAAAATTTCCAAGAAATTTTGTTGTTGTCTTGGTTACGGCTCGTGAACTAATTTGTCTATTGGTCATTAATGAGTGTCGTACGATTTTCAGCTGAAATTTTACAGTCAAAAACGAAACGCAGAAAAAAAGGTCAACAAAATTGTATCAAAATATAATAATAGGTGTTAGTTTTATAGGTGAAATTATTTCTGTATTAATTTCTTACAAACCATAACCATAAATAAAAGTATTTGTTAAATAAGTATATTTTGTGATATTATTGTTTGCAATTGCATAGGAAAGTGGGCTCGTCTGAGTTTTAAAAAGTGTACTTATAAACACGAAAATACGTAAAATTCTGTTGAAACATATCCAAGCTCTAAAGTGGATATGATAAATGTTTTTAAATATTTATTCCTTCCCGGAACCGTTATGCGTCTCAAATTTAATACGAGCAAAATAGAACAAGCTGAATTTTAGGTTAAAACAATTAAACACGAAAATTTCCACTAAATATTTATTTCACAAAAACTGGACTACAATTGTTTCGGCCTGAAAAGTTCAGAAAAGTTAAACGATCTTCATTAGATAAAATCACCTAAAGGACAAATTAAGTAAATTATGTGGTTTGACCGCGAAGAATTTTTTAAATTTTAATTCAATTTTGTTTGAACATAGGACGATTGTTCTTTAAGTGTTTTTGATCTGATGATCGTTTAGTTTTTCTGGTATTGTTTCGGCCGAAACAGTTGTAATCCACTTTTTGTAATATAACTGTTTAGTGGAAGACTTCATGTTTACTTACTTTAACCTAAAATTCCGCCTGTTCTATTTTGATCATATTAAATTTGAAGCGTATAACACTTCCGTGAAAAGACTGAATATGTTGAAAACTATGCGAATTATTTTACAATGTCTGTGCGTTCCAGGAGTTTGCTTCCACTGCTAAATCATGCGCGAACGGTACACGTTTGCGTTAGGCGGACGGCTATACCATGTTAGTTATATCATGGATTTGTTTGGGAACAAATCATTTTAGATCAAACATTTTCGGAAAATGTGCTTTTCAGTGATTAAGCATCTTTTAGTAACAATGGGGGTGTAAACAAACATAATTGCCACTATTATGCCCCGAATAACCCGCGCTGGATTCGCGAAGGACACCTCCAGATGGTCTATTCTACAAATGTTTACTGTGGAATATTGGGGAATAAAATCATAGGACAATATTTTTTTCGCAAAAGACGGTCTAGTGTATTTAAATTTTTTGAGAAGCATTCTGCCAATCCAACAGGATGGCACTCCCCCCCTCATTTCCACAGAGATATGAGACGCTATGTAGACACTGTATGCGAATAAGTGGATAGGTAGGGGTTTTATTAATCCGTGGCCGTGATGCTTATGAGAGTAAGAGAATCTCTCTGCGCATTGACGCATGTGAAAGAAGTAGTGGACGGCATTTTTAACATCTTCTTAATTGATTTACTTAAGTTTTATGTTCTGTACGTTGTTAAAACATCTTTTGCGTCAGTATTTCAGTTACTTGAGTCTTTTATTATTTTATTGTCAAAACTGGCAAATTTTAGCTACGCTCGCTATGATTTCAGATTTATTACAAATAATCTTTGAAATCTACCTCACCTATAAAAATGTAATGTTGGTTGCATCGAGAATTTGATCAGGGTCATTATTCCTCGTGAATCACCCTGTAGGTATACAAGATGAGTCAACTAGGGTTAATACTTCTTAAATTTTCATTAACATAATTACAAATATGTAACTTTGAGTATGCAAAACTTGGTTTTTTATGTAAGTCTTGCCCCATCTAATGTTTTAGAATTAAAGGAAATATGAGGAACCTATTGCGTAAATTGCTAAAAAGTATATTAAATTAACAGATAGTAAATATAGTATGATCAAAAATTATTTTCATCTCGTATGACTATCGAATACTTCCTAATTTATGAGTGCAACTATAAGGAACTTAAAAATCAAATTAATGTCAAGTTTGACATTTAAGTATAAACGTAGTTGCATTCATAAATTAGGAAATATTGCATAGCCATACTATCGAGAGATCCAAAAAAAACTGTTCCTCAGCGGGCTGTGAAAAGTCAACGTATGAATAGTATGTTGGCGGCACTGTACGTCAATGTCAAATTCGAGGTTATCAGGTTAGGTTTTCCGTCAGTTATGACACAAAATGACGTAAATCCTAACCTGCTAACCTCGAATTTGACATAGACTTACAGTACTACCAACATATTAGTCATCAGTTGAATTTCCACAGCCCGCTGAGGAACAGTTTTTTTTGGATCTCTCGATAGATGAAAATAAGTTTTGATCGTACTTTAGAATATTACAGGACTATTTCTCTCATTATACAGGGTGGATGGTAAATACACCACCAAACTTTTTTGGCGTATTCTATAGTGATGTCAACTTTCGTTACTTTTCGGTACTTGTAACTAGTAATGGGCTTATTTGAATGAAAAATAACCGGTTACCCGGTTATTGAAATAACCTATGTAACTCGGTTTTCGTTCCAAGTATTCGAATGAAAAATAACCCCATCCTGATACGTACTACGTGCCGTATCCCAGCGACCTGCGAGTGATCGAAATTCTATAAATAATACGTCATTCATAACTCATAAGCATAAGCAAGGCAGATTGTATTGAAAACACCATTTGGGCGTCTCGCTGTACAGTTTTCTCCCTTGCCAGCTGATCCGTCGTCATATGATATGAACATAAATCAATTTTTTGCCGCCTATAACCCGGCCGATCGATAAACATAAACGTTTTACCACTGTTTTTTATTGCGCTTGGCAAGCAGTCCTGCATATTTCTTTCTTTCTACACTTCTTAATAAATACCTCCTAATTTCCAATACATAACACATAATGTACATATTATGTTTTGGTTCTAGATCGGAAGAGTCAAGCTAATGCAGAATAGCGAGTATTAAAACTCATACAAACACAACAATATATTATTAATTATTATTATATTATTATAAATCACCAGCAATCGAAAACAATAAAGGTGTATCCAGATATATTTCATTCATATCCACAAATTGCACAAATCCCTTAGAAATCAAATAAAAATCATTTATACAATTATTATAATTAACGATTAACTGAGTTCCTCTGCTATCTGCAAGTTACGATGCCGATGCAGATGACGCTGAACCGCGTAACCGGCAAACCGGCGAAATCGAAACGAATCGAGACCCAAAATGTATTCGAATGATTATTCAAATAATCATTCGGTTATTAATATCATTCGAATGCAAATAATTCGGTTATGAAAATTGTCCGGTTATGCCATCACTACTTGTAACTATTCGTTATTTTTCGTTGTAGTATCTGTTACTTTGTATTCGTTACCAAGTACTCGTTTATTCTAAATCCTACGCGCGTTACAACCAGTTCGGATCGAGTACCTGAAAGTTCAGCGAGAGTATTTGTTGGTTTCAGATGGAGTGCCGAGTACTTTCCATAAACAAACAAAACTGAATGCTTACTTCTTTATTTCTCAGAATTGAGCATGGTGCTTATGGCTGATGCACACGTAACATCAGGAGTTGCATTTGTTACGCATTTAATATATAAAAGAGGTGTTAGAGAAAACAACCTGGTTAAGAGGTCTGCTTTTATTTTGTTTTCAAAGTAACCTTATGGAAAAACAGGTGATAGCAACCTACCTGATCACGTTTTTTTAACATCCGTTAATAATAGTTTCTTGGGGAAATTACCTAATTTATTTCACGGTATTAAAAGGTGCTAGCTAATTTTTGTTTCTTCGTATAACTACAATGAAAGAAAACGTCCTGCAAGCCTGGTTTATATGTTAACGCATATTAAGCATTTCTTCGGGAAATTACCTATTTCATTTTAGAGCATTAATAAAGCCCTAGCTAAGAACGCCAATCGCTGTTCGTATGTGCCTATTGTGTAAAAATATTTTTCGACGACTGACATCGAAAGTAGATTTTTCTTACTGTCATTTGACAACAGAAAGTTGACATTTGCCGCTGAGCGTGCGTTTTCATCTTTTTGCCGCTCGCCGAGCGTTTTGGGTTTCCGCGTGAACAAAATAGGTAGCCACGTCCGAATGTTTCCTTGACAACGCCTGTCATTTGTGGAAATAATCGCGTCACATGTCATAGACTGCGACAGTAATGTTAACTTGATTGTCAATTAATTTTTGCGATAAAACGAAATTTGATATTTTCCTTTAATAATATGCTCAGTCGTCGAAAAAATAGTATGTATGTTTCGAGCTAAAAGTGCGCTTGCCGCTTTTGCATGATTGCTGGTTTCGACTTCGTCTCAACCAGCAATATTCATGCGCAAGCGGCAAGAATGCACTTTCAGCTCTTAACATACAATATACTATTTCATAAAACCCCTACTTTTCAGACAACATTCTAATTTTAAACACAATCTCAAACTTAAGCTTTACACCGTAAGATGGCGAAGAAATAAAAAGCAAGGTAAAACTAAATACTCTTTGGTTAAACTACAGCGTTGAGTGAACAAGTACTTGTTTACTCAATGACTACAGTAACTGTTTTCAAAATGTAACGAATACTTTTGCAAGTTGATATCCGTTACTTCGGATCTTGTTGGTTAACGAGTACTCGTGTAACGAATAGTTACTTTTTTGACATCACTAGTATTCTACAGTCGAAAATATAAAAAAAAAATTGATAAAAATGTGTCAGAAAATGCTTCATTATGGAGATACTGCAACCAGAAGAAGGTAAAATAATATCACTCTTTTAGCGATAAAATCAACAATATTTGTCGCACGGCCTGCTAAATAATGACAAACGTCACTTTATATGGCCTGGGCATATGTGAACTTTTGCGATTCTCCGCAGAGCGCTGCATACCCACGAGCGGGAATTTCAAATTTGGAATGTTACCATGTTGACTACGATGCAAATATTTGATTAAACTCGCCGACGTTGATTAAATTTGAAAATAATATAACCTTCCTGTATGCCGTGCATATAAGAGGAGGCTCTCAAGATGCGACTGATGCTCAAGCCACACACAATTCCATAAAAAAATAGTGCAACGCGAGCTGGTAAAAACATCAAATCCGGTAAATGTATTTGCTGACAACTGCAGCTATAATAGTATGGCTGGTCACATTACAGAGGAATCCATTGAAGCACCGGACTAGAAGCTCGATCTTCCTTAAAATACTTACTAAAGAAGCAATAGATGAACTTAAAATATGGAATTGTTTCTGCTTCAGTGGCGTTTTTGAGTGGATATGTAGCACGAACAGTTGAAGAAAGAGTTAACTGTAATGTGTGCTTAGAATCTCTTTTAACCACTTCTTCCTCAAATCCATTGTTAGCTGTTATACTTACGTCTACAAAATCCGGATCGTTGAAATACCCTACTAGACGATTTATAGCTTTAATCAATCAATTAATTGATCTAATTTTAAATATACTTCAGTATTTATTTGGACAATGCAATCCATTTAAAATTATAACTATGTTACTTCTTGAACCTCTTGCCTCATCGGAGTTTTTCATTTGTATGGATCACAGAGATGAAACCTCTATAATATTCCCTGATAAGTTACTCAAACCAATTCTAGCAAACATAGGAGCTACACGGACAGATTTAGTTACTACGAATTCTTGGAGTTCGAAATATTAAAACTGTAAATCTCTAAAATGTACGTACACGATACTACACCTAAATTATACGATTATATTTATATAAGTCAAGACAATAGGTCCGTATTGCACTGATACTACATGTTAAAAAATAATTGTTACGAAACGTATTATTCTTTACACCATCATTTAAATGTAATCGTGGGTATGTGGCGCCAAAATGGTCAAAATTAGCATTTTCTCAGAAATGGAAACAACAATGAATTTCAAAAAATGCCCCAGTCGTATAAAGTGACGTTTGTCACACAATTCAGCAGGCCGTGGTTTGCTGTAAGGATTTAAAATTTTGTATATAGTCATGGAAATACACCAAGTCACAAGATATTAAAGTTATTCACATTACAAGTGCGGTAGATCGCATTTTACAGCGCTCGGTTTTATTAAAGCACTCCGGTTTTAGTTACCTTTTGCATAGGTATTGTGATTTCATGCAGTTTTCTGATGGAGTTTTGTAATCGTGGCAAGGAACATAAAATGTCATAATTTCAATGTTTGTTGAAATGAGATGCTATTTAGAGCAACGTGGGTGTAATCACAGCCTCCTACACTTACAAGCCATGCTGTTAGACTTGGCAACATTGCATCTCTTGTAGTTGGTGGTCCTAAATTACAGTACTTACTCCAATTTGTAATAATTTTGCTTCAAAGACCACAGTTTTACTCTTTATCATATGTTACTGTGTAATTAACTAAAGATAGCTTCTGTAATTGTGACATTTATTTACATACTCAAGTAATACAAACATGTAACAGTATAAAAATAAAACGACATAACCTATGTACCCCATGGATAAAAAAACATTTCTCTAATTATTTTAAAGTTTGTAATTTTCTATACATCACTGCTGATTGAGAGTACAACATATATGCAAAAACTACGGTGGTACTACTGTAAATAATATTATTTGAACATAATAAACATATCTGCTCAGTAACATATAAATTTGTATGACATAAATTGTTCTATAAACTTCGAAAAACTGCTGATGTCATCATTTAAAAACACTTTCACTGTTTGTGCATGTCTTGCCAATATTTGTTGTCTTCTACATTCAGAACTTGTCCTTTCTTGAGGCGCTTCTAACGACAAATATGTTGGTAAATTTGGAAATACGCTTGAGACAGCATTGTCAGCTAACCGAGGGTAATGCAGCCTCAGCTTCTGCAATTCCCCACTCTTATTTCTAACGGTATCAAATGTCTTTTCCTTTAAAATGTATTTCACACACGACATCACTTTTTGTTGGGGTTCAACATTTTTGTGGTATTGCACAAAGCCATGCTTTCTTTCGGATCGCGTCCATTGGAAAAGAATATGCCGTAGTTTGCATACGATTTTCTTTTAAGGTATTGTCGTGGTTGGTACACAGCGTCTTCGTGGCATTCGAAATATAAAATTAAAAGTTACAAGAAATGCGCAAAAAATGAGGTTAGATTGTTACTTACCTCGGTTGTATTTCAGTAAAGTACTTAATAAAAACCCATAAATACCAGCAGCAATTTTACTTTCATTTATCACGAACAGTACAGTAATATAAATAAATGTATCTCTTCGAACTTAGAGCAGTCCAACATATTAATATTTAATCACACGCCACATTTGAACAGTAATTTTTATAAATAAACAGTATAAAAATTGGCCTACCATCAGCATTGCCAAAGGCTTGTAAGTATAGGAAGCAGTGGTGTAATACATTATAATTCATTTGTATGTATATATGTATTATCTGTAACCTCTTTTACATACTGGTATAGAGGCTAGTGCTTTGTACGCTACCATCTGGCGGTGCACTGCTCAACTTGGCCCGGTTTGGGGTTACAAAGTTGGTGCGTGCCTTTTGATCTTGCATAGCAACCATTGTGTTAGGTGTGTGTGCTGATAATGTGTTTGTCTTGTTACTCTATATCTTAGGTCTGTGGTTCCGAATAGAGCACAGTTCATTTGGTGCCCAACTGTGAATGGTCTCATCGAACTCGATACAGACTATATTACACAGTTTATCTTATCATTCATTTATTAGGCGTAATTATTTATAAAAATGCTACAAAACTATCAAAGTGAAGCTTTCATTTTTGGAAAGAAGAAACACTGCTGGCAGAGTTTTATAATATAATTAACAACAGTTAACAAGTAATTATTAATGTCAAAGGGAAGCAGTATTTTATTAAAACTCATCTACGTATCTATCTTCTGAAGTTAAATTGGCAATAATAGGTTCTACGCATATCTGTAGCATCTATATATTTTTCAGTCGTCCACTCTGGAAATATTACTGTTTCTTTAGGTCTTACATAATTATTCCATTAACAGCACCTAATGCATTTAGTCTCAGATACTTATTACGTCTCCAGGCGATGACTTGATATTTAAAATCTCGTTGTGAAACCGTTTGAACTCTGGCCACACCATTTATATTGCATTATAATGGCAATGATACCGTGGTAACCTTAAAACTTTGTGGCCATGTCTAAATGATCTACTTTCTATGGTAATTTAGCACATAATATTTCCCATATTTTACAGTGACTATATACAAGACAGTGTGGCCATACGATTGTTGGCCGCCATTAACAGGCAAATTTGAGCGTAGAGATATACAGTGCCTTTCGAAATAATCGAACGTTATTGAGTGGTCATTATTTTGGCGCTAGTTATTTTAACTAGTTGATGTTAGCGGGGCCTGGACACAACGCCCACTGGTCACAAACCCCAACTCAGAATTTGGTCATAACGCCCAACTTCGATTCTGGTCACAACGCCCAACTTGGTCACAACGCCCAATTTTGATTTTGGTCACAACGCCCAACTTGGTCATAACGCCCAAAATCGATATTGGTCACAACGCCCAACTTGGTCACAACGCCCACCGACGGCTGTTATAGGAGAGAGCTATCGACGCCACTTAAACCACCGTTTTGGTCATAACGCCCAACTTTGATTTTGGTCACAACGCCCAACTTGGTCACAACGCCCAATTTCGATTTTGGTCACAACGCCCAATTTGGTCACAACGCCCAATTTCGATTTTCGTCACAACGCCCAACTTGGTCACAACGCCCAATTTCGATTTTGGTCACAACGCCCAACTTGGTCACAACGCCCAATTTCGATTTTGGTCACAACGCCCAACTTGGTCACAACGCCCAATTTCGATTTTGGTCACAACGCCCAACTTGGTCACAACGCCCAACTTTGATTCTGGTCACAACGCCCACTTTGGATTCTGGTCACAACGCCCACTTTTGATTCTGGTCACAACGCCCAACTTGGTCATAACGCCCAAGTTTGATTTTGGTCACGACGCCCAACTTTGATTTTGGACATATCGCCCAGGCGGCACAGAAAGTAAAATGAATAATAATAAATTAAACTTTTAAGGTGAGGTAATAGGTAGGAACATTTTTCAAGTTCCCGTAAGTAATATTAATATTATTTATTTTTCATAATAATTGAGTGGCGTAATGCGTTGTCCAAAAAGTTTCTAAATTCGGATTATAACATATAAAGTTGTATTTTTTATATGGAACTCATAGTTAGCTGTGGCATTATGAGACATATGTCGTATGGGATCGATTTATTAATTTTCACTACTTTATAGCAACAATTCACAATTTTTAATATTTTAATATTCGTCGTTTTCTAGTTGAAAACTTGTGCCATTTAGAATATACGTGATTAAACAAAGTTTTTGCGTTGTTACAATACCACCGTTTGATTGACAGAATTAATCACGTTTGATTGTTGCTTATAATATTATAGTGTCCTTCATATATCCATTTTATCAGAACATTTTATTGTCCATTAAAACCTCTGCAGTTTCTCAAATTAAAAATGCATTTGCAAAAATGTAAATATTCTACTTCTATACGAAGGACGTTCGAAAATATGAAAATGATTGAAGAAAAAAGTACTCTTATTTTTCAAAATACACAAAAATGTTAATTGGAAGTATTTGTTATAACATATCTATTAATAGTTATTTAACAAACAAGTATGTTAATGAGAACGATTAATAATCGAGACATTTTAATGCGCGAGCGCTAGCGAGCGAGTTAATTGTAGATATTATTAATCGCCGATTAACATACGAGTTAGTTACAATATTTTTCTGTTGATCGTACATTATTAATTTGAAGAGAATCTAATTTTATTCCATGAAAAGAATTTGACACTTAACGTTTTGACATTAATGGTACCGGGTGACCATAAATGGTTGTAATTTTTTTCTTAGGTTGGCACTGTTTATGTTGGTGACATTGTAAGTCTATGTTAAATATGAGGTTAGCAGGTTAGGTTTTGAGTCAGTTTGTGTCAAAACTGACGCAAAACCTAACCTGTTAACCTCGAATTTGACATACACTTACAGTTCCACCAACATAAACAAATTTTTAAAATCGTTTATTAATAAAAAATCATTCATTAATAAGGGTCATTAATATACGATTCTCTATAGCTCGTTTCACTCTGACTATGCAGTACAGAGAACATACGACAATGTTATTTAAAGGCAAACTTCGCTTGCTGCGTTGCTGCTTGTAGACCGCACTCAGTACTGTATGCTGCTCTTTTCAAATTGACGCAGAAGCGACAAAAAGGGTTTACTTCAACAAGGTATTAACAAATAAGCCGATTGCAATACAAAAGGCGGATTTATTATGATTGACGTCTTCGTGTTCAGTTTTAAGCAACTTGCTATCCCTGTACACTGCGTAGTCAGGGTGAAACAAATTACTTAAAAATTTGACACAAAAATGAAATTTGTTTGCACTGATTTCGAATCACGTAATATCCTGGTTGCTAAGTGAGGGAAAACTCAGATTTGACAATACTCGTTTATCCTATCCCTTGATAAGTTAACTTTGAAGTATTTCATTTGGTAATACACAGCGTGGTAAGAAAAAAATAGGAGAAACCAGAAAAAAAATGTTTTCGGGGCAAGTAACTGTGACTTTATGTTTGACACTTTCTTTTAACCTCTTTAAATAACATTTTTGTCTATTTTGAAAAATAACGGTACTTTATTCTTGAACCATTTTCATATTTTTGAACCTCCCCTGTAAACGAATATATTTACATTTTGGCAAGTGCATTTTTAGTTTGAGAAGATGTAGAAACTTGTATCAGGAATAAAACACTCTGATAAATGGATGATAAAAAAATCCATGTGTTACAAATTTATGAGGGACAGTATATGTTATATTATACAGATTGGTGGTGGATAGTGTGAACATAGGCAGTCCATTGAGCTAGAATACAGTTTATGGGCTTTGTATGCGTTAGACAGAAGTAGACATATATGATTTAAAATCTAGTATCCTAGAATTCAGTGTTTTCTAAAAACAAAACTTTTTGATTCTGCGAATACTAGATGTTAATCGCATATAGGTCTGTTTATGCCTAACGCATACCAAGTCCGTAAACTGTATTCACACACATTTGATTACTTATGTTCACATTTTCCGCCACCAAAAAAAATCCTCTTACTCATGATACCACCTACAACTATGAATTTCATCTACTGACTACCCACTGCATTCGTATCGAAAAGGTGCCAGAAGAACGTCAAATTACTTTTATCTATTTTTTTCGTTGACCGATTGTTAATTTCAATTTTAATTAATTAATTTTCCTAAAAAAGGATGGATTAATAGGCGTCATTAATACACTGTTTTTGATTAATACACTCTTTTGCATTAATTAACTGTTTTTTTAAAAAAGGATGGATTAATAGATCTATTAATACACTGTTTTTGATTAATACACTCTTTTTCATTAATTAACTGTTTTTGTGATTTTGGCGTTTTGATGATATTTTGCATGGAGGTTAGTTGTATTAATCAAATTTTTCGCCACAAAAAAAGATGTTGCGGTCAACGAAAAAATTTTGTAATCAACTCGTTTGTTAATGGGCGATTAATAATCTCAACTATTAAAGGCACTCACTCGCTATCGCTCGTTCGTGCTTTAAACAGTTTCGATTATTAATCGCCTTCATTAACACACTTTTTGGTTAAATAACTATTATAAATAAGTGAGATATTGTCAAAAAACAAAAATAGACAAAAATATTATTTAAAGAGGTTAAAAGTAGGTGTCAAACATAAAGTCACAGTTACTTGCTCCGAAAACATTTTTTTCTGGTTTCTCCAATTTTTTTTCTTACCACGCTGTGTATTACCAAATGAAATACTTCAAAGTTAACTTATCAACGGATACGATAAACGAGTATTGTCAAACCTGAATTTTTCCTCACTTAGCAACCAGGATACGACGTGATTCGGAATCAGTGCAAACAAATTTAATTTTTGTGTCAAATTTTTAAATAATTTATTAACAAACGGACCAAATAACAATTAGGTAAAAATCAATTATAATTTTTTCCGTTGATCGTCTATTTATGGGTTTCATTAATGTATAGAGAATCGTCTATTAATGACACTTATTAATGAATGATTTTTTATTAATAAACGATTTTAAAAATCTGTTTATGTTGGTGGCACTGTAAGTCTATGTCAAATTCGAGGTTAGCAGGTTAGATTTTGCGTCAGTTTTGACACAAACTGACTCAAAACCTAACCTAATGTCAAAACTTTAAGTGTCAAATTCTTTTCATGGAATAAAATTAGATTTTCTTCAAATTAATAATGTACGATCAACAGAAAAATATTGTAACTAACTCGTATGTTAATCGGCGATTAATAATATCTACAATTAACTCGCTCGCTAGCGCTCGCGCATTAAAATGTCTCGATTATTAATCGTTCTCATTAACATACTTGTTTGTTAAATAACTATTAATAGATATGTTATAACAAATACTTCCAATTAACATTTTTGTGTATTTTGAAAAATAAGAGTACTTTTTTCTTCAATCATTTTCATATTTTCGAACCTCCTTTGTATAGAAGTAGGATATTTACATTTTTGCAAATGCATTTTTAATTTGGGAAACTGCAGAGGTTTTAATGGACAATAAAATGTTCTGATGAATTCATATATGAAGGACACTATAATATTATAAGCAACAATCATACGTAATTAATTCTGTCAATCAAACGTTGTTATTAAAACAACGCAAAAACTTTGTTTAATCACGTATATTCTAAATGGCACAAGTTTTCAACTGGAAACTACGAAATATTAAAAATTGTGAATTGTTGCTATAAAGTAGTGAAAATTAATAATTCGATCCCATACGACATATGTCACTGAAATGGGAGAAAATCCGTTTTCTCATAATGCCACAGCTAACTATGAGTTCTATATAAAAAATACAACTTTATATATGTTATAATCCGAATTTAGAAACTTTTTGGACAACGCATTACGCCACTGAATTATGAAAAATAAATAATATTAATACTACTTACGGGAACTTGAAAATTTTCCTACCTATTACCTCATCTTAAAAGTTTAATTTATTATTATTCATTTTAGATACACATTTTTCGTACTTTCTGTGCCGCCTGGCCGATATGTCCAAAATCAAAGTTGGGCGTTGTGACCAAAATCAAACTTGGACGTTATGACCAAGTTGGGCGTTGTGACCAGAATCAAAAGTGGGCGTTGTGACCAGAATCAAAGTTGGGCGTTGTGACCAAGTTGGGCGTTGTGACCAAAATCGAAATTGGGCGTTGTGACCAAGTTGGGCGTTGTGACCAAAATCGAAATTGGGCGTTGTGACCAAGTTGGGCGTTGTGACCAAAATCTAAATTGGGCTTTGTGACCAAGTTGGGCGTTGTGACCAAAATCGAAATTGGGCGTTGTGACCAAATTGGGCGTTGTGACCAAAATCGAAGTTGGGCGTTATGACCAAAACGGTGCTTTAAGTGGCGTCGATAGCTCTCTCCTATAACAGGCGTCGGTGGGCGTTGTGACCAAGTTGGGCGTTGTGACCAATATCGATTTTGGGCGTTATGACCAAGTTGGGCGTTGTGACCAAAATCAAAATTGGGCGTTGTGACCAAGTTGGGCGTTGTGACCAGAATCGAAGTTGGGCGTTATGACCAAATTCTGAGTTGGGGTTTGTGACCAGTGGGCGTTGTGTCATAGCCCCATGTTAGCTACACGTGCAGTGTTATTTTTGGACATTGACATTTCTCATTGGCGTTCGTTCGTAGTGCTTTAAGGTGTTACATGAAGTTTACAACCGGTTTCAGTTATGCTAGTTTACAATACAGCTAAATGCCGTCTTCCTGTTCCCTGTCTCCAAACCTCCCTGTTCTGTGCTTGGTCTTCTTCCAGGTTCCTCCATGGCTCTCCGAATACCCTCATTCCACGGTTTGCGTGGTCTACCTCTTTTTTTCTTAACCGGCGGCGACCATTTAAAGATCTTCATAAGCCACGTCGTCTCCTCCATTCTCCAATTCTGTCCACAACTGATTCTGGTGCCTCCATTCTGCGTCTTATTTCCTCGTTCGTCACTCTATCTCGTCTCGATACCTTTGCGCTTTTTCGTCCATTTGAACTGTGTTTAGTCTTCGTTTCATTTCCGCTGTTACAGTCCATACCTCACTGCTATAACATAGCACCGACTCTACCATTACTTTACCTCTTCTTTTTTTGTTTTTGTTAGAGATAGTATTGTCCCATCAAATTGATTTTAAGTAGGTACTTTGTACTATTCGAGTTCTGATCTCTTCTGTTCCCAAACCTTTTCCATCGATTGTATTGCAGCACTGAGGTATTTAAACCTTTCTACTTGTCTTACTGCGACATCTTCATTTAGTAAGACTTCATATTGTGCTTTCGAGTTGACTACTAAATACTTCGTTTCCTCTAAACTTATGCTAAGGCCCCATTTATCGTAGCACCGATGTAATCTCTTTATCATATATTCCAAGTCGAACGCATCTTGTGCTATTACAACAATAGCATACTTATAAATTGTCACATTTAAATACTGTGCAGAATATTCGTTTTTCAGGGCAATAGATGATAAAATTTGACCCGCTTGTGACGCTAATGAATTATTTGACACTGACAATTTACAATTGTCAGATTTGAAAGGTTTTATTTTCTTCCATAACCAAATGAACAGGTTCTACCAACCTCTTTGAGAACAACTTAAAAGTAACTAAATATTTTGCCTGTTAATGGCGGATATTCGCGTCGACCAATAGCGGCGAAGACATCCCTATGGCCACACTGTCTTGTATATAGCCACTGTACCATATTTTATCTCTTATTGCCTCTACTGGGTAAGCAGTGCATTAAAGTTTTAATCATTCTGTCATTTCTGTTTTAGTCCAGCTGCGACCGGGGTTTTTCTTAGTATCTAAAATGATAACTTGCATTATTCGTTATATTTGTAATTAAGGATGGTTCCTCTAGGCTTCGTAATAGTTGAGTTTTAAATTGCTGCACTGCTCAAAATTGATTGTGTTCATCATGTAGTCACCACTCGTATAATTTAATTTTCAAAACTTGCTTTTTTACAAAATCATTCTTATTTCTTGCATTAACTATAATGTATCTAACTCCATATCCCATTTTTGTTCTTTTAGTAGCAATCGTTCCACCTTCCTTTGAATTTAAAGCAGTTTCACGAATTTTGGTATTTATTGATTTTTAAGAACAGAGAAAATCTGAAATTTACTTGCCTTTTTCTACTTACATTTTGTGGACAATTCCTCTTAAAACAAGGGTGTCAAACTCAAAGGCTAACTTGGGCCAAACAAACAAGGTTTAACTTTAGGTGGGCCGCAAAAAAATCAATATTCATAGAAACGTAGGTTTATTTCGAATAATCTTATATATAAGAATAGAAGTCCTGACTCACTCACTCATCAACGCCCAGCCCAAACCCTTGGACCTAGAAAGCTGAAATTTTGCACAGAGGTTCCCTTTATGATGTATACAAGGAATAAAGAAGGATATTTCGAAATTCAACCCCTAAAGGGGTAAAATGGGGGTTCCAATTTTGTATGGAAAAATAATATTAAATAGACATTTCGACTTGAAACTTCGTAGGAGTACCTACTCCTAAAAACAAATAAGCAAACACGTATTTCGTGATTTTCCGAAAATCAACCCCTTAGGGGGTGAAATGGAGTAAATAAGCATAAAAATCGACATGGGTGTCGTTATTGAGGTTTTTTGGGATGTTGATTGCAAAAATGGCATTTGAAATTTGGCAGGCAGAATTCTCATAGGGAGTACGTATCCGCTATGAAAGGATTTTTGAAAATTCAACCCCTAAAGGGGTAAAAAAGGGATTGGAATTTTGTAAGATCAAATTTTAAATTAAGTCATTCAAAGTTTTTGGTAATTTGTCCCCTGAAGGTGAAAATAGGAGATGACGGGATGGGCGGGACGGGACGTGACGGGACGAAACGGGAAGGAAAGGGAAGGGTTGGGAGGGGGGGAGGGAAGGGGGCAGGACTGGACGGGAAGGGATGGGATGGGATGGGAGGGGGGGAACGGGACGGTGACGGGGTCGAAAAAAGGGACGGGGATGGGGAAAGGGACGAGAACGGGGACAGAGACGGAGACGAGATGGAATGAGATGACAGAAAATAATTAGTCATTAGGCTATTTAATGCACAAATAACGAAAATTGCATTTATTTTTAAGTCCAAGATG
The DNA here is from genome assembly GCA_940337035.1 of Agriotes lineatus. Taxonomy (NCBI): domain Eukaryota; kingdom Metazoa; phylum Arthropoda; class Insecta; order Coleoptera; family Elateridae; genus Agriotes; species Agriotes lineatus. The sequence continues at coordinate 109,385 of CALNHX010003934.1, read as the reverse complement.
GTGGACATGACATAAGGGAAGGGACGACACGGGACGGGACTGGACTGGACGGGACGGGATTGGAATGGATGGGACGAGACTGGACGGGAAGGGACTGGACTGGACGGGAAGGGACGAGACGGGGCGGGACGGAACGCGACGGAACGGGATGGGAAGGGACGAGATGGGGCGGGACGGAACGCGACGGAACGGGACGGAAAGGGACGAGACGGGGCGGGGCGGACGGGGCGGGGCGGGAAGGAAAGGGAAGGGTTGGGAGGGGGGGAGGGAAGGGGGCAGGACTGGACGGAAAGGGATGGGATGGGATGGGATGGGAGGGGGGGAACGGGACGGTGACGGGGTCGAAAAAAGGGACGGGGATGGGGAAAGGGACGAGAACGGGGACAGAGACGGAGACGAGATGGAATGAGATGACAGAAAATAATTAGTCATTAGGCTATTTAATGCACAAATAACGAAAATTGCATTTATTTTTAAGTCCAAGATGGTGGACATGACATAAGGGAAGGGACGGCACGGGACGGGACTGGACTGGACGGGACGGGACTGGAATGGATGGGACGAGACTGGACGGGAAGGGACTGGACTGGACGGGAAGGGACGAGACGGGGCGGGACGGAACGCGACGGAACGGGACGGAACGCGACGGAACGGGACGGGACGGGAAGGGACGAGACGGGGCGGGGCGGACGGGACGAAACGGGAAGGAAAGGGAAGGGTTGGGAGGGGGGAGGGAAGGGGGCAGGACTGGACCGGAAGGGATGGGATGGGATGGGAGGGGGGAACGGGACGGTGACGGGGTCGAAAAAAGGGACGGGGATGGGGAAAGGGACGAGAATGGGAAAGGGACGAGAACGGGGACAGAGACGGAGACGAGATGGAATGAGATGACAGAAAATAATTAGTCATTAGGCTATTTAATGCACAAATAACGAAAATTGCATTCATTTTTAAGTCCAAGATGGTGGACATGACATAAGGGAAGGGACGGCACGGGACGGGACGGGACTGGAATGGATGGGACGAGACTGGACGGAAAGGGACTGGACTGGACGGGAAGGGACGAGTCGGGGCGGGACGGAACGGGACGGGGCGGGACGGAACGCGACGGAACGGGACTGGACGGAAAGGGAAGGAATGGGATGGAAGAGAAGAGGACGGGATGGGACGGGAAGGGAAGGGATGGGACGGGATGGGACTGGACGGCAAGGGATGAGACGGGAAGGGACGAGACGGGACGGGGCGGAACGGAACGGGACAGGCCGGGACTAAACGGGACGGGAAGGAACGGGACGGGAAGGCACGGGACGGGAGGGAAAGGAAAGGGAAGGGTTGGGATGGAAGGGGAGGGGACGGGACGGGACGGGATGGGACGGTACGGGACGGGACGGGACGGGACAGGTTGGGGACGGGGATAGGATGGGATGGGATGACAGAAAATAATTAGTCATTATTTAATACAGAAATAACAAACCTCGCGCAAACGAAGTCGCGGGTAACAGCTAGTACATTATAATAAACATATACAGGGTGTTTCATTAATAATTGGAAATATTTTAACTGTAGAATCCTGGGCTCAAAATATTAATATTTAACCCAAATCACTTAGATAAAATGTGGCTCGTTACTGAGATATAGGGTGTTCCATTTAAAAATTTAAAAATGATTTTTCCCCATTACTTTAAAACTATTTGACGTATCAGTATCATATTTGGCAGGAAGTTTAGACACTGTAAACCATGCTAAATTGTGTTAAATAAACGTTTCTGACTACTACCAGAGGCGTACCACAGGGGCAAGTGAGTGGTTGACCCTTCCCAAATTCTACGCCACTGGCGGAATTGCCATTTTAGCACAATTTTTCGACTCTCCAATACTTTCTATGTAAATAACATACTCTTTCTTCGTCACGATAACGTCATTATTTTTCGAGATATTTAAATTTAAACAAAGCGGAACAGTTATTTTGATTTTAATGTGTATTAATTATGTTGGTGTTTTATGTCATAAGATTGCATTTATTACGCAAATGAAACTTTAATCCGTATTAACAAAAAAATATAATGTTATTTATTGAAATTTATTGAAACGAATACATGGATACATTTTTTTTATGTTGAATGCATCTATGTATTAGTTTCAAGAAATTTCAATAAATAACATTATGTTTTTTTGTTAATACGGATTAAAGTTTCATTTGCGTAATAAATGCAATCTTATGACAAAAAACACCGACATAATTAATACACATTAAAATCAAAATAACTGTTCAGCTTTATGTTTAACTTTAAATATCTCGAAAAATAATGACGTTATCGTGACGAAGGAAGAGTATGTTATTTACATAGAAAGTATTGGAGAATCGAAAAATTGTGTTAAAATGGCAATTCCGCCAGTGGCGTAGAATTTGGGAAGGGTCAACCACCCACTTGCCCCTGTGGTACGCCTCTGGTAGTAGCCAGAAACGTTTATTTAACATAATTTAGCATGGTTTACAGTGTCTAAACTTCCTGCCGAATATGATACGGATACGTCAAATAGTTTTAAAGTAATGGGGAAAAATCATTTTAAATTTTTAAATAAAACACCCTATATCTCAGTAACAAGCCACATTTTATCTAAGTGATTTGGGTTAAATATTAATATTCTACAGAATTCTACAGTTAAAATATTTCCAATTATTAATGAAACACCCTGTATAATAGAACAAGAAAAATTTCATGTTTACGTCCTGACACTTGACATCTCTTCTCTGCTACTATCTTTTCTATTTGGGGAGAAATTTTGTTCGCAGTGGTTACTTTCAAAACTGACCCAAGGTGAGAGTCATTAATACTGTTTCTAACATGATAACTGAAAATAACTGCTCGCACCGATTTGAGTCGCACTGAATCTCGATCACCTCCATTTGCATATGGCTAGGTACTGAGTCTATATTTATTGAGAAAATCGAAGAAAACATACAAAATTTGTCTTCCAAAGAATTAAAATCTTTTATTCGCAACCATATATGTAATAAGATCATTACTGACTTGTAAAAAGTTGAAAAATGAGCTATTCCCAACTTGTAACGTTCCAACCGGTCGGAAAAGTGATTGCCGTCGCAGCAGTTGGAAATGAATCCATTCCCGACCGCTGTGTAGGTAGGGACACTGGACACTTTTTCCAATTATTGTTTAGAATAAAGTGGTTGTGAATAAAATAGTATACATATCATAGTGAAAAGTTTAATTCCTGTCTCGAGATAAAGTTCACCTCGACGCTACGCGTCTTGGTTAACTACTTAATCTCTCGACAGGAATGAAACACTTTCCACCTCGGTATGTAATATACTATAAATCTTGTTTCAAATTCAGTTCTAAGATTTGAAATTTTTTCTGCGTATTTTTGATACGATGCAGTATCATCCAAACTTGATTTGTTCTTGTTGCACGTTGGGAAGTGCGTTAAATCTTCATTTTTTAGTTGCTTTTCCCAAAGAACTAGGTTACATTTGAATGCTTTAATTATGTCAAACATGTTCGTAATGATCGATTTAAATTATTTAAACATTTTTCATCTGTCAAGAAGTCAGTAACCTAAATTTTGACATATTTTAGATATTATTTATGCTTAAATACCGTATTTACCTAATTGTCGTATATTCAAAATAAACGTACGCATTTTGTTTAATAATAGCAAAAAAAGAGTATAATTTAGAAAACGTTTAGCGAATTCTACCTATCTTATTTTTATTCTGCGTCAGTTTGTTATGTTATTATATATTATTGTGTGCCGATCCATTGGCCAGGCCGCAAAAATGTTCGAGGCGGGCCGCAAGTTTGACACACCTGTCTTAAAGCGTTCAATGGGGTTGGATTTACATTAATTTTAATCTCTTTGGATTTCTTAGAATCTATCTCTGAATATAGTTTGTATTTTCTATGCAATAAATAGTTCTCGGAAGTCTTCAATGCTTTCCCTGCTGCTGTAACGTTTCGCTCTCCTGAATTTAACCTTAGTCCTGGCAATTAATTCTGGTCATTTGCGACGTTTATTAAATTCAGAAAAGTTCAGAGAAATATATTCATTCAACTCAAATACGGTAAGGAAAACACAGTATAATTACCATTAATATATTGTGTTTAGATATTTACACAAAATAACTATTAATTTTAAATTAACTGAATTGTACATTATGAAAATAACAAAATTCTTCTGGGGGTCGAATTTCTTTGCTCCTTGGTGAACTGCAACCCATCTAGCAGGTCTGCACGAAAGACGGTTGTATCCGGCGTTATACCAAGGGGTCCATATCATATCGGCCAACGTTCATATCGGCCAACGATCATATCGGCCAATTTTGGGTGTTCATATCGGCCAACCTGTTCATATCGGCCAACATCAAATTTTGTTCATATCGGCCAACTTGTTCATATCGGCCACTTTTATTTTTGTTCATATCGGCCAACGCGATCATATCGGCCAAAGCTGGCGGAATATCTAAGAAAGGGGAGAAATCATATCGGCCAACGTTCATATCGGCCAACGATCACATCGGCCAATTATGGGCGTTCACATCGGCCAACTTGTTCATATTGGCCACTTTTATTTTTGTTCATATCGGCCAACTTGATCATATCGGCCAATGGAGGCGGTAACCGGAAGTAATACCGATACTAGCCGAAGAGCAACTTCTTCCGCTACGGTAACGTAAACCGACCGCCGGCGACGGATGCGCAATGTCTTATTTCTTATTATGCCTGTTCAGAACGCCCATCTATTCGATCGGGTGGCGGAATAAAAAACGTGGAAAAAAAGCCGGGGTAAAAAAAGCCGAGGAAAAAAAGCCGGCGAAAAAACCGACGGTACCTATATATCTATTTACCATATTTAATACCGAAATACTTCAAGCAATTGAATTCCTTGTTTGTATGTATTTTATCTGTAGAATTTACAAAATATAAATGATGGAGATAAGTATAGAAGACGTGACCAGATTGACGTTGTCAATTTTTTCGCGGGGCGGGAGGGCTGGGGGGTTGGAAAAGACATACCGGGATTTTTAAAGAGTTGCAGTCATTTCCCTTGGCATGCTGTCGAGATCGATCAATTCTGGATAGACTTCCCAAGGATTTACTTTCTCTTGGCGGAATTTCGAGATCGATAAGTTCTGGATGTAGTGGAGGTGCTACATGGCTCAGTTAATTAAAAAACTGCAAATTGTGATTAGAAGATTTCCTTTGGTAGAAATGTAGTTTATGACTATACAATTTATTCAAGAAGGGGAGGCATCTCGAAAAGTCGTTAAAATTCAAGATGGCGGCGGTAATTTAAAATGGCGTCATACTATGGAATTGTTTGCAATTTTCTTACTATCCATGGCACAATGTAGTGTTTGATGTCAATTTATATGTTTTTCAGGCCTACAATTTCATTAGTAATATCAAAAATATGAAAAAAATTAATATAGGAAACTTTTCTTAAAGTCGTAAAGTCATATTTATAGAGTAAAATTATAGAAGAATGAATACCAAAGATCTGTTTTTATTAATACCTACTAATACAAGATTTTAGAAAAATTGACTCTTACATTTAAAATTACATACTTTATAAACTTCAGGTTTTATCATATCATTTGTCACACTCGTTTTTGCAGTTGCATAACAAAGTGATAGTCCAACCTTTCTACAGCCACACTTATTTTTACAGATTTTGCACATACATTTTATTAATTCTTGACTAGTATCTGCAATTTCTGGTAACTGTGACCATTTTATTTTCCATGATACATCATTCAATCACCAACCCCATTCATTTGGAGGTGTCTTTATTTCTCGCTGGTCTGCATCTGTCCAAATGTACCCAGCTTGAAAATCACTCCGTAGAAAATGTTGTTGTAGTACACCCTTTGTTGGTGGACGATTTTTTTGTCATAAACAGTTCTTGTCTGGCATCATTGACACTTTGGCTATTAATTGCTGAACAGTACAACAATACTACAATTTTTTCAAAAATATTTAATATATTTTCAGGAATGGATGTTCGCGGTTTTGATGTGAATGAAAATGCAGTAGTAGCTTCTTTAAAGAAAATCCATGTCTTTTAAAGTTGATTTTTTTATTTTCCCGTGAAACCAGAATTGCTTTCACAGCCTGTGAAAGCGTGAAATCCAAGTAAAGCATTAGCATTTTCTCTTCCAATTAATGCAGCTATAGCATGAACGGGAATAAATCTATATTTCTTCCCTGTTCCAAATGCAACCCAGTGTTTCCACGCTTTTATCTGACAGTTCAAAGAAGTATGCAATTGCTAAAACCATTTTCTACCATGTCTTTGAGATGAAGTATTATCCTTGAATCTGCTTCTTCATGACCAGGGCAAGTAACTCCGATTAAGAAACTCACAGTACTGAAATTTCCTTCAATTTTATCACCTGAAGTAGTAATAACTTGTATTTTGTTTATGTTATTCATTGCTAATGATCCAAGTAGAGAAAATAGTTCTTCTTGGTTATTTGAACTTCTTAAAAATTCTTGCCAATTTGTAGGTAATTTGACATGAGGTAGCACTTATCTCCTGGTTCCTGTACCCCTCTTCTGTCTGGTTTCACCTTTAATGCTCGGAGTAATGTACCTGTCCCAAATCAAATCAATTCTACCACAGCCAAAACTCTCAATGTCGTTACATATGTGAGGATGAAATGTGTTAATATAATAATCATTAAACGTATTTGAAGACCGATGAGGCTTTAAAATGTTGGCAAGAACTGCACCATCATAAATTACAGCATCACAGGTTCCTGGAAAGACAATGTCACTTTTTTCAACAATTTCCTCTAAAATATGTGGTAGATCACTTTTATGACTGGGAAGAAATTCTCCATTACTGGGCGGAAATCGCTGATTTTCGAGTTTGAAAAAGTCCTGCATATCTAACTGACAATTCTGTGTAACTATTAGGAATCTGAAAACAGCTGGATGTCTGTTTTTAAAATCTTCAAAGTTTCATTTTTCTTGCTTATGCTTTTTGTTGGAGAACTGAAGAGGGGGATTTTGTTCTTTTTCAAAGGCTGAAATAGTGTTGAGAAACTTTTTACCAGGCGTTCCTCAATGAAACTGTGGAACTGTGTAATACCAGTTGATTCAGCTAAATAAACAAATGCACTGATATCCTTATCAACAATAACTCTACTGTCCGAATTTTACACTCAAACTCTTGTATCAAGGGACAAATTTCCGGTTCAGCTACCATCCAACGTGTTAGTGCCGATGGAACCTGTGTTAACCCTACTGCAACTCCATCTCCTTTCACTTGAGTATTGTTTTAATCGTGCGCTTGATCTATGCTGATAGCTGAGAAGAGTTTGTTCGATTTTCTTATAACCAACTGCCTTTTGTACACAGCAAGGACATCTGTATGCCCGCATGATCTGATACTTAGCCTATTTTTAACAAGAAAAGTGAACTTGTTGGCCTAAAAAACATATAAATTGACACCAAACACACTTTTGTGCGATGGTTAGTAAAAAAATTGCAAACAATTCCATTGTATGACGCCATTTTAAATTTCAGTCGCCATTTTGAATTCTAACGACTTTTCGAGCTGCCTCCCCTTCTTAAATGAACTGTATAGTCATAAATTACATTTATGCCAAAGGGAATCTTCTTATCACAATCTGCAGTTTTTTATACCTAGCACCTCCACTAGATGGACTTTCTAAGAATTTTCCTTTTCCCCTTCGCTTGATTTCACGATCGATAAGCTGTGGATGGGCTTCCAATGGCATGATTTCACAAATGTAATAAAATTTATGGAGTGCTAAATTTTACATAAATAATTGTACTTTTGTTAAATAAATGCTACTGAAGTAAATTACTTGCCATTGCCATTTAAAGTTAGTTACCGCCTTGTTGCTATCTCATATGCATAATACCTTTCTCTCCTATATAAAAAATATTTTTTAACTCCAAAATATATACTCGCAAACAAAATTCCAATATTGAGTCACTTGTTTTGACGGGATTTTTCAATTTATGACTGCTCAGTAAATAATGCCAGACAAATAAAAAGGCAAACCACTTATCAGCCTTCTATTCAAAAACTTAATAAGCAAAAACTATAAATGTATAGGTACGTAAAAAATTAACAAATCTAACCTAAAAATGTTTTTTTTTAATAAAAAAATCTTTAAGTTTTGTGGATAATGCACATTTTTTACTGAAAATGTGTTAAATACATTTGTATATTTCAGTCATTAATTTTCCTGTAGCTATGTGGAAGTAAACCGTACGTAAAACGGTTTTGTCTACCTTAATGCCATTTTGTAGCTTACTTTTGGAACTGCAGAACTTCTTCCACGGGTGCTTTTCCTTGTTGCATTTTTTTCGTTGGCTTTTTTCTGAGGATATTTTTTCTGGGGGCATTTTTTCCGGGGATTTTTTCCGGGAATGTGTTTTTCTAATTTCAAATTGATAACATGCAGTGGTGTAACGACAATTACTATAAATTAAAATTGTAAATGTGCTGTGCCGACAAACCCTGAAAGATTCTCAACAATTATCAGGAATTTGTGCGAGAATTTTCAACACGGATCATATTCATTTTACAGTTCCACATTAGTATTTCAGTAACTTCAATAATCTTAAATTCGTGGCGATTTTATATTTTTTAGTAGACAGTAAGTCGAACTTGTTCTGCAGTTTCATAAAAAAAGTGTACATTTTCCCGATTCAGCATACAAATAATGTGTATTGTGTTGTTTGACCCATCAGCCGTAACTATATTGTTAAGCTTTAGGCAGAATCTCCATGTAATTTTAATCCCATCTAATGAATTTTCTAATACCTACGAACTGATGAAGCGCACAAGGTTAATGGTTTACCATTCCTGGAATTTCTTAAATATATGTACAGGTCACAGAAAGTAGATTGGGTGCCAAGGTAGGTCATGAAAGGCGCTGTGATCATATTTGATGAATTGGAAATATGTGGAAAGTTGTCAAAAACATACAAAGTTAGGTTATATTTTAAATGACAAGTAAACAGAAACGGCGGGTAGAGGGACTTTGTTTGCGCAGTGACTAACGTCATATGACAGATTCTTTGTGTTTTAAAGTGTGGAAATTGCTGTTGCTGGGATAGAAGGTTTAGCAGAGCCTGGTTGTTCAACGTACATCATTATTTCCGCAATCCTATTAACATTCAAGAACTGATAATATACCAATACCGCAATGTTGTACTCTGATTTATTGTGTCATTTAGCTTAAATAAGGTTAACAATTTAATGTCAATATGATAGATGTAAAAATGTTACCAATACGAAACTTGAAAATTACTAGATTCTAACATTAGTTCCGATTTTCACGGAGTCCCAATCTACTTTCTGTAACCTGTACCCCTATAATCCCAGCAGTGACGTTAGTATAGAACCTATAAAGTTAATAAATGTTTAATTTTTCTCTGTTCGCAAGACTTGAAAACTGTATATTCCCGTTTTAACCCTCAAATTACACTCTTGACCTTCAAGTGTTTAAATTTATATTAAACCGACTAATATACAAGAAGCTGCTTCTATTATGCAGATAGCTATTTCATCAACAGTTCAATTGTGTTGATTGTTGACAGCAAATTTTCAACTTGTTTGCAGCATTTGTTTAGCAAGTTTTCTATAAAAAAAGTAAATTCGCAGTAAGGCGTTTGACACCAAAATACAATTTCTTCTTCGAAGTCCTGTAAATAGTACAGATTCTTGACAAGCAACAACAATTCTATACAGTAATTGCAATTTTATGTTTTATTAATGTTTTGTAGTCAATAATTTAATAAAATATCCACCAACAAAATTCCAAGAAATTTTTAATTGCTGGGCTAGTTGTTAGGACGTAATAGAAAAGTAGCCGCTGGAAAAATCCCCAGGAAAAAACGTCCCGGAAAAATTCCCCCGAAAAAACGTCCCGGAAAAACGCCGCAAGGAAAAATGCTCCCAGAAGTAAATTCCCCTGGAAACGCCAGGAAAACGAAATCTAAACTACAAAATGACATTTACGATTGACATTTAAGTTCTGCTTTAACATTATTGTTTTGTTTTAAAAAAAGCTATACTATTGAATCTAGGACGAAAAAACCCGGACAAAACCTCCCGACAAAGAACCCCCGTACAAAAAACCTCCCTATAAAACTCTCCAGACGGAAAAAACGGCTAAACGTCAAATTCATTTTAAATTGCTTTCATTTCTGACCAATCCCGTACCTCAACGCGTACACACCAATAGTTGATCCCTTTAGAATTTCCTAATGTTAATTTTCATATATCGGATACTCTACGGGACACACTGTATATTTAAAAAGGTAAAAAGATATGATATTTGAAAACAAAGGATCCCTACATTGTTTTAATATTTTGACAAACAAATGAACTGTGACGTCGAATAGAAATGTTGGATTTACCATTTTCCGACTGACTATAGCCCGGATAGTAAAAGAGTAGTACCCTGCTTGTGTTGTGTTGCCCTCGAAAAGTTGACCTCATAATGTGCAAATCATTTTCCTTTAGCTCTAATAATAACGAAGATTTCCATTTAATCGAATCGAAAATTGAACACCCAGTAAACATAATATGTTGGGGTTTTGATCCGGGTTTTTTTTGTCCAATTTTGTCCGATTGGATTGTTGAAAACTCTCTACACAAATCGGTTTAGAGTTTTGTGCAATTACAATAGTGGAAATAATTGTGATCGCTTAAAAAATTAGTTAAACATTTTATTTTTATCTAGCGAGTTTATAATTCAACCAAAAATCAACATTTAAATAGGCTGTAAATGGAAGAACCTGAATTTCCTAAATTATAAATGATAGAGACACATTTTTATCCAAAAATTATCTTTTATTAAAGAAACTGCTCTAATTAAAATCGCTAATCATGAAATTGGATCCCAGTTTTCATTTTTCGTATATTTCGTAGTTGTTATAATAACGGCAGTACTTCCGGGTATGCGATTTTCTTCAAAAGCTTGCTGTCTCATTTACATAGTACACAAAACTTATATATGAAGTTTCAACGCCATACCTCTTTTCGTTTTTGAGATATTCTGTTCACAGACACACAGACCAATGAGCAAAAATATGTTTTTTGGGTTCAGGGGACTCTACAACGTGAAGATCTGTTGAAAACTCAATTTCGAATTTTTGGGGTGAATCCAATACTTCTTTTATTGTAAAAGGAAGTAAAACCCGTCTCCAAAACTTAACTGTGTGTTATTTACTGAATGGTTAGTTGTATATAAAAAACCTGTATTATCTTTATTGTAGAGAATTTTTTAGCCTTCATTTTTTGTAATAACTAAAAAAGTCATACGACCCATAGAAAGCGAGATATTTGCGAAACCTTATTTCTGTGACCTTTGACCTTGAATAACTCAAAGCGCAAGCGCGATATCGATGGGGACTTTTGGGACATTATTTGTAATGTGTGGTGTATGCAAAATTTCAGCTCACTTGGATTTTCTCGGCAGATGCTGCGGTTTTCCGTCTAATGTAACTGGACTAAAAAGCAATTTGAACGCTCTACAACATTTCGCGCTCGTAATATGGGTCTAGGACACAACCCCCACTGTCCATAACGCCCACCATGTCCATAACCTCCACCGTGTCCATAACCCCCACCGACGATTTGGGCCATAACCTCCACCGTGTCCATAACCCCCACCGTCGGGTTTGTTCGTAATTTAAACTGTGCCCATAACCCCCACCGTCGGTTTGGTCCATAACCTCCACCGTGTCCATAACGCCCACCGACGATTTGGTCCATAACCTCCACCGTGTCCATAACCCCCACCGACGATTTGGTCCATAACCTCCACCGTGCCCATAACCCCCACCGTCGGATGTGTTCGTAATGTCAACTGTGTCCATAACCCCCACCGACGATTTGGGCCATAACGCCCACCGTGCCCATAACCTCCACCGTCCATAACCCCCACCTCGTCCATAACCTCCACCGTCGGCTTTGTTCGTAAGTTTTCAGAGTTGAAAAATGAACTTGAAACATTGCTAGACGGATCGGCAAAATGCCAAGGGCATATAAAATTAACGAAACCGTTCGTTTGGACTTTCATATTTTGTAAAGACAAACGCTATCTAATACAGTGACCGCCAAAAAGTAAGTCATATACGGGAAAATTATTTATTATTGGTTTCTGAAAAAATTTCATTCTTGATAAAAGTTTGTGCATCTTCTGGAAGTCGTTTTACGATTGTTCTATTTGTCAAATGACTTAGGGTGTGACGCGAAATTTAAATAGTCTGAAAAAAAAATCCTACTGATGGATAAGATGAGAACTGTGCCGCCACTGGCGTATGTCGTACTGCTATTATGTTAGGGATCGAACTGGAACATTTATCAAAGCTTTTTTGTGAAGAAAACCAGTTTATTTACATACTTTACATATTTATTTATTTTTAATTTCTTGGCATAAAAGAGAACACAGACCAAGTCTTAAATTTGTCGGCCAAAACAATAAAGTCCGCCAAAAATATATAATTATCTAAAAATTAAGAGAGTAAAAATAAACAATAATAATTACTTAGTACAAGTGTTTGAGATGAATTGCATCCCGTAACTAGCTACACAGTCAGAAAAGGAAGAATATAGCTACAGGTTACATTATTATTAATTAAAGGTAATTAACCACTACCTAAAACTAAAAAAATATATTATATATATAACACACAAAATTTACAGAACATTAAAGTATAAATTAAAGGTATACCTTAAATGGTTCTGTAATTACGTAAGTCCGACAGATCGAACACCTCGAATCTACTGTAGCAGGATTATTAACATTATTATTAACTAAATGTAATTAATTACTACCTAAATGTAAAAACATATATATAATATATACAAAATTTACAGAATAATTCAAATTTACGTAAGTCTGACAGACGTAAAATCTAAATCTAAAAATATACATATTACATAATGTATACAAAATTTACAGAATCATTAAAATTTGAATTAACCCTGCAATGGTCGCGCCAAGTCTCACAGACCCGATAAATACGTTATTGAGTGGAAATTTGTTAAAGAGGGTGTAAGAGTGTTTGTTGTGCGTTTTGGTACCGTTTAATTTTTAGACTTGGTTGCCTCCCGATAACCGGCATAAGCACAGTTGTTAGTGTTCGTGAGTTATTTGGAAAGAAGTCTGTGAGACTTGGCGTGACCATTTACGTTTGTGAAATTGTTTTGCGTTCTTGATTTTTTTTTTTACATTAAATGTAGCTGCAATGAACTCACAAATAATTTATGTTGCAAACAACAACGACGTTAGTATACTAAGGCGTCAATGTATACAAAAATTAGCTTTGATTCTAACAAATGACCAATTACATCGGCGATAACTACTCAATAGTTTTCCCTCGGAAATCCATCTAAGAAGAGAAGAAGTAGCTGGAACCTCTTCAGACCATCTAGTAAATGACCCTAATAATCCCACAATTAAAAAACGAGCTTTTATTTGAAATCGGCAGTGAAGTACGCCGAAATCGTCATTGAAATACGAGAAATCGGCAGTGAAGTAATCCATTGTTTTACGACTTTTTTGTAGGTGGCGAGGCGACAGATAATCGTCACTCGACCGAACATAACCTACAAAAGTTGGTTAAAATGTTGTAATTTCACGATTTGTCAATTTCAAATAAAACATAGTGTACACCTCGGCACTGAAGTTCCTTTTTATCCCACATGTGGTTTATTTGCTTTGGCCCTACGGGCCTCGGCAACTAAATCCACATTCGTGACAAAAAGCTATACTTCAGTGCCTTGGTATACAAACTACTATTTTCCAAAAAAAATTGTTTTGTAAAAAATAAATTGTGTTTATCGCATGCAGGGCTTTTGTGCACTACTTGTGCATTCTTGAACCAAAATTAATTATTTTGTTCTACCTCTTAGCATTAAAAACATTGTTCTGTCCATAAATGTATATAGAAAATTAAAATCTTGAAATTCATCAGAGGCTGTGTTTACTATTATGAAGTTAGCATGATTTACAAAAACCTTTAAAACTGAAACTGAAATATAACTGAAAATCTTGGTAATAGTAAATAAACATCTCATATTAAAACTTATTGTCATATAAATGGTTCTTAATTATTTGGTTTGAGAGACTTGGTGCGACCAGCCGTGTCATGAAATTGGGCGAGACCACTGCAGGGTTAAAGGTAAACCCTAAGTGGTTCTGTGATTATGTAGGTCCGACAGATCGGGCACCTTGAATCCACTGTAGCAGGATTGTATGACTGCGTTGTGCAATACCCGCACAGTAGATGGCCGCAATTCGACAAAACATAATTGCGCCTCCGACTGCTACATATGACACAAGCGTCGCTTGGGGGCAGGTTCTCGTCTGCTTCTGAAAATGTAAGTGTTGTCATTAGATTTTCAAAACATTCTGAATATATATCTGTAATAGAGTACTTACCGTCATCGTATCCGATGCCCCTGAATGGATTTTCCGGCTGAACTTCGTCGGTTTGAAAAGCTTCCACTGAAATAATCATCACTTTAATTTTAATAAAAAAAATTTTAGGTGTGCCTGTTCTAAAATGGAACGTATTACAGTTAGTAAAAACTGGTGTTACAATATTTAGTACTCCTGTAGGTGTTCTCAAAACCGCTTTAAAAAATTATGATTCCAAAATAAACAAAAAACGTCCGTGGAATGAGAGTCCGATTAGTATACAGGGTGTATAATATAAACTAGATCAATATGGATGAAGTTTAAATTTTAATTCCTTTCTCAGGCAGTGAAATTTGGCATACGGGTTTATTTATTTATGTCGTGCTCAGCCAACAGCCGTTAGGCCAGTTATAGGCGTCGCTGTACATTTATGGGGACTTCCAACCACACTAACGACTGTCATGATGTTATTATGACATCCGGGACCAACTATTTCCGTGGCAACCGTACCACGAGGCGCCGAGCGAAGCAGCCGTGGAACTCCCATCCAAGTTCTGACCAGAAAGAGCGTTGCTAAACTCTACTGATCGAACGTGGACGCTTGTTCAAGCTACACCACCCGGGACCTTAGTTCTACTACAACTAAGTGCTACGGTCGAACAGCCTCCGTACAAAATTATTTAAACCAGGGTGTCACAAACGGGTGGGGGGGGGGGGCTGGTTTATTTCCCTTGTAGATTTTTATAATCTTCAATTGTTTTACCAGTTTGACTCCATAATATCATTCTGCGATAAAGAATGCATACGGTGGTGGGTGTTCTTGATTTTTTCTGTATGGCTAGCTATTTTACAGAAAAAATCGATTAAAATAATTTTCTACGTCAAAATTATCTCAAACACATTTGTTAACTTTCGGTTCACAAAACTGAAGGATAATTGATAACAACTAAGGGCTAACTAATTGCAAAACGTAATATTGCAGTTCTTAAACAATAATGGTTGTCCAAATGAATATTGCGAAAACAAATTGCCAACAAAAAAATGATCAACAGTTATTGTTTAAGAACTGCAATATTACGTTTTGCAATTAGTTAGCCCTTAGGTGTTATCAATTATTCTTCAGTTCTCATCTTATCCATCAGTAGGATTTTTCTTTTTAGACCATTTAAATTTCGCGCCACACCCTAAGTCATTTGACAAATAGAACAATCGTAAAACGACTTCCAGAAGATGCACAAACTTTTATCAAGAATGAAATTTTTTCAGAAACCAATAATAAATAATTTTCCCGTATATGACTTACTTTTTGGCGGTCACTGTATTAGATAGCGTTTGTCTTTACAAAATAGGAAAGTCCAAACGAACGGTTTAGTTAATTTTATATGCCCTTGGCATTTTGCCGATCCGTCTAGCAATGTTTCAAGTTCATTTTTAAACTCTGAAAACTTACGAACAAAGCCGACGGTGGAGGTTATGGACGAGGTGGGGGTTATGGACGGTGGATGTTATGGGCACGGTGGGCGTTATGGACACAGTTGAAATTACGAACGAACCCAACGGTGGAGGTTATGGGCACGGTGGGCGTTATGGCCCAAATCGTCGGTGGGGGTTATGGACACAGTTGACATTACGAACACATCCGACGGTGGGGGTTATGGGCACGGTGGAGGTTATGGCCCAAATCGTCGGTGGGGGTTATGGACACGGTGGAGGTTATGGACCAAATCGACGGTGGGGGTTATGGGCACAGTTTAAATTACGAACAAACCCGACGGTGGGGGTTATGGACACGGTGGAGGTTATGGCCCAAATCGTCGGTGGGGGTTATGGACACGGTGGAGGTTATGGACATGGTGGGCGTTATGGACAGTGGGGGTTGTGTCCAGGCCCCCGTAATATAAACAAAATTTTCAGTAATATTAAAACATTAATTAAAACACCGTTAAAATTATTGAAATAAAATTAGATAATAGTATATTAAAGGAAAAGTTCTATAAGGCAAGTTTTTTTTGCAAGAGTTCAACTATGGAAAACGAGACGCGCAGCGGGGGGTTTAACAAATAACCATTTCAAAAAAGTCCTTATGAATCGATTTTTTTTCTTAGTGGTGTCGCTAATATTTGACATTTAAAATTTTAATTTCAAGTTTGAATACAATTTTCCGTTGCACTAAACTTTATTAAAAATGAATTGCGAGGAAACTTTTATGCCAGGATAGTAGATATAAAATCCAAAAATAACATCGCCCTTATGAGCAAGAAATAATATTGGCCGATGTGATCGAATAGATGGACGTTCTGAACAGGCATAATAAGACATGGCGCGTCCAGCGTAGCGGTAGAAGTTGCTCTTCGGCTAGTATCGGTATTCCTTACGGTCACCGCCTGCATTGGCCGGTATGATCAAGTTGGCCGATATGAACAAAAATAAAAGTGGCCAATATGAACAAGTGGCCGATGTGAACGCCCATAATTGGCCGATGTGATCGTTGGCCGATATGAACGTTGGCCGATATGATTTCTCCCCTTTCTTAGATATTCCGCCAGCGTTGGCCGATATGATCGCGTTGGCCGATATGAACAAAAATAAAAGTGGCCGATATGAACAAGTTGGCCGATATGAACAAAATCTGATGTTGGCCGATATGAACAGGTTGGCCGATATGAACACCCAAAATTGGCCGATATGATCGTTGGCCGATATGAACGTTGGCCGATATGAACTGACCCCGAGGGTAGCAAGGTTCGAGGTAGTGTAAATCTTCCTACATCCTGTGTAAAGTACATATTTTTTTCACTACCAATATTTCCTTTTGTAAAGTAAATGGTAGGTAATAACCTGGCGTAAAATTATGACATTTGCTAAATTATAGTAGCCTTATAGCGCTGTGACGTTTTGTTTGACAGTTATAAACGTACTGTGAAAAATTCTTGGAAAAAATGGCTAATAATACGAACGACAATGGTTTTCTTCGTGTTAATGAAGTGGCAGACATGTCATCTTATCAGTTGTAATACATGCGGGATGTAAGTAATTCACTTCTCTAGGGAAGTAAGTACATTGCCATGGAAACTGTAACAATTTTTGTAAATGTAGCCTACATCCCTCAAACTTGATAGTGTAAGGATCACTTACAAAGAAGGTAGTGAAAAAAATGCTTTTATCTACGACTACCACTAAAAGTAGGCCTTTTAGCACTAGCTTGTTTCACTAAAAGTGACGTTTTATAATTTAGCGTGTTTAAATAAATCAGCTGTTTACTTTTAGCGCATGTGTGGTATAAACTGAAGTGAGGTTATAAACCACAATTTCAAACTGGAAGTGAAGTTGTAAAGTTATTCTAGTTACTTCTTGCGTAAGAGGTAAAGTGTTTTTGAAATAATTAAGGCGTTATGTAATGAATACAGTCGGATGCGTAGTATTAATAATTACCTTTGATAACTGACTTTGACAGTATTGGTTTCACAAACATTCATCTGCGCGCCAAGGCTCTTTCTTTATTATGACATAAATTCTAACTGTCATAGATGCAAACCTTTGTTAAATCGACATTTATGGATTAATGACAGTAAATTTAAGGTCGTAGATAAAATATTGTATGCAACTCGTACTAAAAGTCGTTTATGCACGAGACATGTTATGAAACTCAGCCTTCGGCTTCGTTTCATAATTTTCATGTCTCGTGCATAAACGTCAACTTTTAGCACTTGTTGCATAAATAGCTATTTTTCACGTCGTCAATGGTAACGTAAATAAATATCCTATTTTTAATATGTTAAAAAATGGCAAACAAAAATAGTAGTTTGTATACTAAGGCACTGTATAGTATAATATAATATAGTATGATTTATAAATAAATTATAAATGCAACTGTATAAGCCGTTCAAAACTCAAACGTCAAGTTTGACATTTAAGTATAAACATAGTTGCATTCATAAATTAGGAACTATTTCATAACAATACTAGATGAAAATAATTTTTGATCATACTTTAGTATGACAATGAAGTTTAACAAGTGCATCGATTAGCAACCTTAAATTTGTAGTTCAGCACAGGGGAACTGTTCATGTTTTGTATTTTGAATAAACCAATATCAAGACTGTAAGGCAGTCAGCATTAAATTTGTTGAAAAAGCAAGTCAAAACGCTTTGCGATTCTCCGATTGTAGTTTGATAAAATTATCTGCACTCTGAAGATATCCTTTAAAGGCATTATTATATCAATTAATGTATTTCCGTAAGTTCACTTAAAATAAACAAAAGCGCATTTAAATTCGTAGAAAGTTGACAGCTATCGAATGGTGCTGATGTAATTTCGGTACAATTAAAATTGACAAAAATATTCAACATTTTGTGAGCGTAAAAAACGCCACCTTTCAAATTGTTTTGCATATATTTGCAAGTGCAAACAAATTCGCTCTGATATTGTGTGTGGTAGTATAACTCTTAAAGAAAAAAAAGCCTACGCTGATTGTTGTAGGACTTCTGCAACCTGAGTAAATCAATTTATGCGAAAACGTATTTTTTTCGAAAAAAATGATTTATGCAAAAAGTAATCAACATTTTTCCAAACGCGCGTTTTCTGCTCACCGAGTACTACGTTTTCTAAAAATTTAAACGTTATGTAAGTTTTGTTTTTAAAGTTAATAACAATTGAAGAATCGGCCATGTTTAGCGGTTTTTTGGCGATAACTTTTTTTCTAATTGATCGATTTTGACCATCGAAAGCTTCTGTTATTTTTTTAAGCTACATAAGCGTATATTTTGTAAAAATTTAAATTGCTTTCGTGCATTTTTGTATGCAAAAAACCGCTTTTTCATTACTTTAACCGCCATTTTGAATCACTTCTCTACTTCTCTACTCTGTTACTTTGCAGTTCATTGAATTCTACGGATTCTTTTGTATAAAAAATATAAAAATACATTTTCACTTTTCAGGTAGTATTTTTGTCAAGCAAATATCTAGTTTGACTGGACTATTAGGCATTATGGTAATTTGAGTCATTTGCGATAAAACGCATATTTTTAACTTCACACTTTTCACATATATAATTAAATTTCATTGTAGAAATGCATACTGACGACCAGCTTCGAATAATTAGCTAAGTGACTGACATTATCATACGGTTTATAGGATGTTATTGTCTATTTATTAATTTACCCAGTTACGGGCAACCCACCCCCGTGCTTCACCAGAAGGTACTACACAGTGGGTTTTGTGCTTTTAGATTGTACTTATTCATAGTCATGTAACATATTCCGTTTAACTTCTTTGTTATTTCCTACTATTATAGACTGATTATTATTAATCCATTTTACTTATTTTTAAGTTATTATCAGTCTCTGCTTGCAGTCTGGCCTACAGAAAGAAATTTACTCACGAGGGGGTGACCGGCGCGCATTCGGCAAGAGGACTTTCAGATATAATTCACTGTCTCACATCTCCAAACGGTCACAGTCCCCCGTAACTCCGGCACCTCACAGCTTGGCTAAAGATCCGCCCGTTCCCTGCTGCTGCAGCAAAATCCCTTAATAATGGTTCCGGTACGAAAGCTGTGATGTCATCCATTGTCCGTGACCATTTGAGTCCAGCTGCTGCTAATTTCGTATCGAAGCGGGAGCGGAGGTCTGCGAGAAGAGGGCAGTGGTGAAGGACGTGTTTTGCCGTGTCAGCTGGCGCTGTGCATGCGTAGGCCGAGTGCGTGCGCTTTTGGATTCGGTGCACGTATGCAACAAGTTTCCCGTGCCCTGTAAAAATTTGGGTCATGTTTGCGTATCGGCTGAAAGGTAGTGCGGAGTGGGCGGCCAAGATTGGAATAAACCGCGCTGTGAGACGACCGGCACCAGCTGTAGTCTATCTGTGATTGCATGATTCTGTTGTCCGGCGGCGTATTTGTGTCTTAATTCACGTTGCTCCTACCACTTCGTAATCTGGCGTGCGCTGTTCTGCGGCCGCCTCCTTAGCTAATTTATCCGCCCGCTCGTTGCCTCGGTTTCCCTGATATGATCGGACCCAGTGCAGTCGGATGGTGGTGCCAGCGTGCTTTGTTCCGTTAGTTTTAACTTGTGGCTCAAAATTTCGACGCCGTCGACGAAGAGAACCAGGACCCCCCCTTTCCCCCAGTGTTACCCGAAGGGAGTTGGAATCCGTCAGTATAGCAACGGACCCGGTAGGCCCCATCGTAGCCTTTCTCGAACTGGATCTAGCCTAAGTCAGCGGGATGCATTTCCAGATTTGTTGGTAGTCTGCGCTCTATGTGTCGCCCCGGTATCTGGAGGGGCTCCATCTCCGCTTGGTCGGCGCCTGTTAGTGTTTCCTTCAAGTCTTCCAATTTTCGTACTACAAGATCGAGCGATGTAAGCTGGGCAAGCACCAGCGCAGCCTCTGTCACCACCGTGGGGTAGGCCGTGGTTATCCTAACTGCGAACACCCTCTGTGCACTGAGTAGCTTGAGGCTGTGTTGGACGTCGCACCCCCGGGCCCAGATGAAGGCGATGGTCCCCGCAAGCCCCAGGTGACGCACGCAACCGCGCCTATTTTGTGTGCTATGTTTTCTCCTTTGCGCTGGCGTATGTGATGTGAGCATGGCAGTTGAGACGGTTGTCTATTAATTGACAAATCCCAGAATGTTCCCCAAGTACTCTCGGCGTTCTAGCTCTCCACGCTATCCGAGGCCACTACCCGTGGTCGAAAGCCTTCCGAATATCGAGTAATATCGCGACGCAATAATCACTCTAAGCACGCCCCGATCTGATCTCCGCAACCACTACTGCCATGGCATACGTAGTGGTTCAGCCGCGAGCAAATCCAAACTGGTTATAGTTTGTCTCGTCGGTCGTAGCAATCTGGTGTTCGATTCGAGTTACCACAATGCGCTCCAAGACCTTGCCGATGACCGGCAATAAGCTTATGGGTCGAAAACCGCTCGGGTCGGTAGGGTCTGGAACACTCTTCTTTAGAATGAACTTGACAAGCTGCACTTTCCAACATCGTGGAAGACGCTAAGGGACGGGCACCGGTTGAAGAAGTCCTTGAATAGATGAGGAAGCTTACAGAAAGCTCTCCGACAGCGTCCGACGTTACCCCTTCTATTCCAGGGGCCTTTTGCGGGTTCATTCTCATGACAACGGCCTGGATTTTATACTCCTCGATTCGCTTGTCGTCGGGAGAAGCGTTGCAACTCTTCCACGCCCGGCGGGTTGCTTTATGTACGATAGTCATTCTCAGGATTGTCGTCTGGGAAGGTGTTGTCTTCGCGGCGTAGGTTGTGCCCTACCACTGTGCTCTTACTTTTGCCTCGTAAGACCCGATACGCGATGACCCAGGGGCCGCTTTTTGCATTGCGAGTGCAAAAATCTCTCCAGCCCTCCGTTCGTGCCTTGATTAGCTCGGCGCGATATGTTGCGTTGGCTTCGCGCAATTCTTGCTGGCGCGCCTCGAGCTCCGGCGACGCACGGCGCACTTTGATATCGGCGTCTAAGGCGGAGGGTTGTGGCGCTTTGCTTGGGCAGGTTTTGGGTCCACCACGGTACACTTCCTCTAAATTGGCGGCAGGAGGGCATCGCCTCTTGGCTTGTCTCAACGATGGTGGTTTGTAGCAGCTCAGACGCCCATTCGACATCCTCTCTCGTGGTACACGCGACAACGGCTTGCTTCAGGGCTGGTGCCATCTCATCGATATAGGATGTTACTGGAAAATCCCTCATTACTACATGTAAGAAGCTCATTGGGTGCTAAGAAGTTTATCGGAATGGGATACTAAGGAAAAATAAGAACAGACGTACACTAGCCAAACTCAAATTAATTGTAACTTGAACGATGAGGGGGTACGGGTACCAATGCTTTTGTTAGTATTTTTAGAGAAATACTGTGGCGTTTGAATGCTTGTGATGTAGTGGAGGTCTCGCAACAGAAGACCTCCTGGTGATAAGTAATAAGGTGCGATGCGTGGTTACACTTTTCTTTAACTTCGAATTTGCACCTTAGAATTTATGCGTGCAATACAACAAGTTCATATTTCTAGCATATTTGTCAGAACAGTTTCAATTTTTATAAATGTGTTGTATTTTCGCAATTCCAAATTTAAAATCCCGCCTGTCAGGAAGCATTTAGAACCATGTGGTTGTTTTCAGCTGCTTTAGTACCACATATTTCGCCTCGTCGATTCGTCTTTGGAGTTAATATTTAGCTCTAGAGAAAAGCGGTTGCTATGAGTTCAAGAGAGGCAGTTGAATGCACGTGTCTTCTATCGATCTGTTTTCAGAAGTGAATTTTGTGCGTCGTGCTATTTAAGTCAAAAATTTTTTTACGGGCTAAAAGTCATTTAAAAGTATAACATATTTGACTGCTCTATTTTCGATAAATTTAAATATTATCTGCTACTACAAACTTCGAATTTTCAGAAATTTATATTCTTAATTAATTTGCGTTAGGCTAGGCCTCTGTTGTTGCATCGGTGTTAGTCTGGTTGCATATTCAAGGCTCCCTCCAATTTTCGAATTTAGACTTCTTATCAAGCCTTTTTCGGCCATTCGCCATATTGTGTTGCTGCAGATTAGTTGCCTTGTAAGACGACGTTTCAAAACTTACCTTAAGTGGGTTCCATCACAGGCAACTGGTCTAGGAAATCATTTGTGTTGTGTTTTGAGCCTTCCGGATTTGATGATGCAGTTCCCGGGACGGTTATTTTGCGATTTCCTATACCTCAAACTTAGTTTGGATTTTATCTGGGCAAGCACATGTTTCCTTTTTGACGAGACGGAGCCTAGAACACCTAAGGCTCAATTATTGCTGCTCCATTTTTGTGGTCCATTTTTGTGGCCTCCATTTTTGCGGCCCTATTTTTGTGGTCCATTTTTGCGGCTCCATTTTTGTGACTCCTTTTTGGTGGCTTCCTTTTTGGTGGCGTCCTTTCGTTGTGGTTCTTCTTGTGGTCCTCTTGTGACTCTTGATCATCTGACGAAGTTGGCCCCAGCTGGCGCCTTGGGCGTTGCGAGCATGTAGAAGCCCCATGCCTGCAACCGAGAGCGAAGGCAGAAGTTTCTGCGTAACCCCTTTATCGACACGTTCACCTGCAGGCTGTTAGCTCCACACAAACCTTCGTTGAGCACTGCCGCCCCGTTGTTCATCGGACCCTCCTTCTGCGCTTGCTGCCGCCTGGAGAATTATAATCGCAAAGTCGGTTGTATATAATTCGGATTTTGGGCCTCTCAAAATTTGGGGATTCGTTTTAATATGTTTTTGTGACTCTGCTACTTCGTATCCGGCAAATGTTAAAACGCTGGTAGTCTGTATTTTAAGCGTATTACTCACATTTTGAGGCAGTTTAAATATTTGTTGTTAATGATTTTGTTGCGGTAGTTCATTGTCATTAGTTTTTAGGTTAAAAGTTATTAGGATGGTCCAAGTGTTTATATTATCAAACTTTGTACGGCATTTGCATGACACGTTAGTAACATAGATTTGGGTTGAATGCAACCATAAGGTGACCCCGCATTTGCAAGTAATTTTGCGTAATATTAGTGTACGACATTTTGATACCGTTTGCTAATTAACCATAGTCACATATCGGTTTACAAATGTGTCGCAGCCATTGTGCTATCGACAACTTGTTAGTTTTGCATTTAGCCATTTAGTTAGTCATTCTGTGATTCGATTATGAATATTAATTTACTTTAATCTATTTATTTGGGCTACGTCAACATTTCGTTTACTCTTTAATGATTAGTACTATAATTCTGGTGAGACTTCTTATGACACTTACTGCTGTGATATAATTTGTGATATTCTGATCTGGTTTGCGGTGCGATATTTTATGTATGCATTTTATTTGTATTTCTATTACTGAATTTTAGATATTACACTGCCTATCTGATTTGTGCCTTCGTAGTTACCTTTTATTTTCAGGTTTGGTTAGTAGCGATTCTGTAGCGTACCTTTTGGTTAGCACAGTGCTACTTGCACTTGCTACTTGGCGCCCATATTTTTATTTTACAGCTGAAGCTGCGTGTGTAAGAATGAAAGAGAGCAAACGGTTTCCCCCGCCTTGTCTGGCGCAAGCGAGACGTTGATAACATGTGTGCAAGCTTTGGGTTTCTCGCAGGGGATTTTGAGTCTGGCGGGGCGATAAGCAACAAGTGTTTTGGAGCTATTCACCGCGCGGGGGCTTTCAGTGCCGCACGGGGGGTTGCGTTTGTTTGTGTTGTAATTAATGGCTGTTACTTGTGTGTGTGTGTACAGCATGTTTAAATCTTCCGATATTTGAAGTCCCTTCGATTAAAGATCGCAATTATTGGTGTTTCGAGTGAAAATGGCTGTTCCTGCATTCTGTATTTGAAGTACCAATGTTAGTTGTTGACGGTCGGTTTTGAGGTTTTAGTTAAGCGTCTGTGGATGCCGCTGTAAGTCTTGAATTCACGGTTATCGCAAAGTGGGGTTTGGGGTTCCAGTCTCTCGTTTAGGATCCTTGCCATGTCGTTACGGACTTTGTAACTCTTGATTGGTGATGTTAGACCCCTTCCGTCGGCAGCATCTCGTTGCTATTGTGCAGTCACTTCGAGCTTGTTCGGGCAGTTTGTTTGGGAAGTGGCTAGCTACAGCTCCGTTGGACACCGTATGCAGCTACCTGGACTCCTTATTAAAGTATGTACCGTTTTTAAATCTTAGTTTTACAGTGCTATAGTTTACAGTGCACGTAGTGTCAGACAATTTTTGCGTAACGTTGCGGTCAGTATAGCCTTTACTGGTTGAACCTTTGTAGTTGTCTTTCTGTCGTAACAATTAATTACCGTTAGATTTTATGTTCCTGCTTAACGTAACGTTCTGGCAATTGAAGTATCTATCGCATTTGAGCCACGTTTATTTGTTGACCGTCAAGTATTATTGTTTATGAGTCAGTACTATAACGGCAAGAGGAGCTTCGTTATAATTACATTAAATTTAGAAATAAAACACATGTCTGTATGTGATGAAGTCAAAAGCCAAACTCGTTTATTTATATTTTGTAACTAGGTAATGGTTGTTAAGGTTGCATGTATGCATGCATGTATGTGCATATGCTACATTACACCCCCCGCAAAAAGTAGTTTTTGCTTGCTACAGAGAAAAGCTATATATAATTTTGAAGAAATTATATTTAGCTACAAAAACTCTATAGATCTTTTCCACAATCCTTAAGGCTAATTACAATAGGTATGTATGTACAGTTCAAATATTATATATTTTATTAGTCTGTGGCGACGCAGCGGCGGTGAAGCATGACCTGAAAAAAATCGAGAAAAAAAGGCGGCACAAGGCAAAAAAACAGAACCTGCAACAAACAAATATTAGACAAATAGTCAAAAAAATGTCAAAAGGTTGGCCAGGAAATGATTCAATTATCATAAATTGGTCATCATTCCCCGAGCTGAAGCGTTTTGACAAAAAGGAAGCAGAAGCCAAACAAATTCCACACCAGTCACACACAAACACATGAATCGACGCCGGCCAGACTACCATCCGCATGCAGCGGGAGTTGGGCAACACATTATAGAGTTATCTCCAACCCCGAGCTACACCACGGACGCAGCCACCAACGTTCAACACAGGCGCACACATATAACTGACAGAGAACTTAGCTTCGGTATGACAGTGACAGGTCAGTAGCATGTTCCAGGAAATCCTGAAGGAAGGGGGTCAAAGGTATAGCTGGTTGCAGTTTCTTTGACGTGTCTTCAAGTAGGATGCGTCTGGGGTTGCTTGAATGAGATGTCTCTGCAAGGTTTGTTGTCTCTGGGGCTGTTCATGGTTGGCTGCTGCTTGTGTCGCTTCAGGTCAGCTGCTGCTTGCGGATTGTGTTGGATTCATAACGAGGGAGTTCTTCAGATGGTTAAAATCGGGGTCACCAAGTTATAACGGCAAGAGGGGCTTCGTTATAATTACATTAAATTTAGAAATAAAACACATGTCTGTATGTGATGAAGTCAAAAGCCAAACTCGTTTATTTATATTTTGTAACTAGGTAATGGTTGTTAAGGTTGCATGTATGCATGCATGTATGTGCATATGCTACAGTACTTTGAATAGCCTAACCCTTACTAACCCATTTCGTTACATTTATTAATTAAACGATTGTCTATTTACATATTATTGTTAATACAATTCATTTTCACTTTCTTGGTTGATGTTGACGTTATTTGCATTCGATGTTGTGTGTTTTTCTTTTGTAAAAGGAGTTTAGCAAGCTGCACACGAGTAAGGTATGTTCGAGGCTGTTGTTCGTGGCTCGTCGACCAAGCACTGCCACGGTTGAAGTTAAAATAAGTACCCATTGGCTTAAGTGATGGCTCCTTGTCATTTAATATTTGCTTTTGTTTTATTAAGCGGTTTCCCTGCGTAATCTCGTGTTGAACCACTATCAGCACCACTGAGCTACGCCGGCACCCCCTTTTGTTACGGGCTAGGGCAGCGGTCTTATGTAATTCTTTCCCGATATAAATCATTTTAAGCACTAATGATTTAGCTGATTAGTGTCACGTCGAAAGTTCCGTTTATGTGGTAACAAACTGTCGCCTTGTCGTAAAGTAGTGTTTTATGCTTGAACAAACTAGTACTAATTAGAGCCTTGTTGTTAAAAGCGATTTAGGCTGTAACATATTGTAACATATTTAAGTTAATGGTAAATAACCTCTGAAGTATGATATTTAACCAAAATCAGAGTTAGCTGAATGCAGTGTCTGAGTAGTGGTGAAATGCAGAAACTAAAGGAAGTTACAGACTTTGGGGCCGCGAGTAGAATCTTGACCAAGGCGGGCTTAAAGATGCCACGAGTTTCTATACTAGCATTCGGCATGAATCTACTCGTGATATACGAAAAGTTTCTTCAGAAACGGCTCGATTTGTTGAAATGGCTGCCATACGAGGCGTAGGTGAACGACAGTGGTTCTTACAAATTCGA
Source organism: Agriotes lineatus (assembly GCA_940337035.1). Classification (NCBI taxonomy): domain Eukaryota; kingdom Metazoa; phylum Arthropoda; class Insecta; order Coleoptera; family Elateridae; genus Agriotes; species Agriotes lineatus. Next base: position 82,011 of record CALNHX010003934.1, on the reverse strand, counting down.
CCAGAAATTGTAAGGAAAGTTTCGCGGTACTTGAAGAGGGGAATTTAGAACTTTAAATTTAGAAAAACTGAGATTTGGAGAAGCTGGATGGATCCGACAATTGTAGTAAATTTGCCAAAGCGACACAGCAAACCTTTACAAAGGAACTATATTTGCAGAACGGTACGCTCACGTTGCAAATGCAAACACTTCTAACTTGTCCGTCCCTGGTCAACTTTAACCGTGCCGGGGCGAGGGTGACACTTATTGGTCAACCACTCAAACTCAACTGCTGAACTGAACTGCCTCCTCTGCAAACTGACTTGAGTGTCCCAAACTAAAATACTTATACTATTCTTGTTTCCTTCTTTGCGGGCCAAATATATGCAGACATTCGATTTTAAAATGATCTTATCAAGTACGAACTAACACATTTTAAACTGGAATGATGTACTATCCTGGGTTTAGAAAAACAGCAAAGATATATTTCTTTCAAAAATCGGCAAATTTCCATAATGGTTTTTTTTTAGATGTGTTTTTCGGAACAAGTATTTACGGCGAATACAAATATAGGCCACCATTATTTCCTTTGGTGTGTTTTCATGCGATACTCAGTTACCAATTAGTTCAAGTTATCGACGCCAGCCACCCCTTATTGTAGTTTTTAAAAAAGTAATAGGCTGTGGAACAAGAGTTTACGATTTTTACAATCTTTTTTCATGTGCCTAAGGTAATATTTCCTATAAATGTATAGAAGAAAAAAAAACAGACGCCCCCAAAAATACTGCTAAATATTTATTTCACTATCTGACATAAAAGTTTTTGCATCTATTTTAATAACTTGTTAGGGCACAGAACTTCGAAAAAAAACTTTTCTGACCTAGGGAAAGCCCCTCATCTTTCGTAGATGAAGACCCTATAGGTATCGAGTAGAGACATTTATTTGCCAATATTTAAAAATATAATTTATTTGAGTAAAATGTTCTTGTACGGAGAAACATTTTTCTATGTGATAATTACATCAAATGCTACCTACTGAAAACTTACCATTTCTCTTTATTTATTTTTCAGAGTTTCAATGAAAATAATAACAACACTACTTCATTCAGAAGTATAATGACAATTCAAGATTTAATAACCACAAAACTAGTTTATAACAAAATGTAAAACATAAACATAAGGAAACACAGATAGGTAATTATATAAGTAATGCAACTAAAATAAGAAACTAAATGGCATTTCTTCATATATAGTATGTAATAATACCTTTGTATATTAATCACATTAATATACAAAGATAATACTACTACTTGATTCACAAGTATAATGAAAATTCAAGTAATCACAAAATTAGTTTAAAAAAAATGTAATGTTAAACATAAAGAAACATAGGTATTAATGAAAGTACACTATGGAAGTACCTGCGATTTTTAAGATGCATTTACATGATGTTGCGAATATAAGGTGTGGAAATTATGTCGAGCATAAATTCCCTAACTTCGTTAATGCTTGTTCTTGGAAAAAACAAATTCAAAAAACTATGCAATTCGCATTGCAGCTCATATATTAAAGGTACTTTAATTTTGTTTATATATTTGTTTAAATGTTATGAAGTTATTTTTTTTTGTTAATTGACAATCTATATTTTTATTCATTTATTTCGGTAGCAAGTTTTAATTTGCGCTCAACGGAATAACATTTTTAATAGCTTACATTAGAAAAAAATTAAAAACTGCCTTAGAGTTCAAATAGTAAGGATGAATGAAATTAATGAACTAATTCTAGTTATCTGGGTATAAAACAACAAAAGCCTTAGCTACGATTACTTTTTGGCTTTGACAATAATTTCACCATAAAAATGAAGGTACAAACATCTTTTTTAAACCCAGGTAACTAGCCTTGCTATGTGAACTTGGCTGCTTTTCAATATTTGTCTAATGTAACTTAGTTAAAATGTTATACCGTAGAAAATAGATTAAAAATTGCTGTCGAAATAAATGAAGAAATATATACGTTCTCATTTACAAAAAAATATTGATGACGTCTAACATTTAAAAATATGATACAAAAACCTGAAAATTACTTTAAAGTAAGTGCTGCTATTTGAATCTCTGCATTCCTTTCAGCTTTTTTTCCAAAAACGAACAGTAACTGAGTTACTGAAGCTACGTATACCTACGTCTGATGAGAATTAAAGAAATAAAAATATATCATAAGCATGCTTGTATTTCATAGTAAAATGTATATCTTTAGACATTTCTAGTTATTTCCATTATCTGTAAAGACATGTTTAAATATGTGAAGATTTTTAAGAGATATTTTTATTTCTTAAAATTTCCAATATCACATATTTTATTGACAAGAGAAAATAATTGCATTTATAATTCCAAATGGCGTTACATATTTTTTTTTTTTTTTTTTTTATTAAGTGGTTTAATGTGCCTTTTAACTACAAGGTCTTATGGCACATAACAAAATTTACAAAGTTACAAATATATAAGGACATGTTGACAGATACATTAAATATTTTTACAGTTTGTTGTACAATCCTATCATCTTTATGAACTCTATTGTGTTTTTGTATTGTTCGTTTAATGCAATATTGATATCATTAGACACTCCACACTGAATTCTTTGTGCACTGTAATTTGTACATATACACACTATGTGTTCCACTGTTAATAGGACATCACAGGTTTCACATTTTGGTGCCGGTTGTTTCTCGAGTAGATAACTGTGGGTTAACTTCGTATGTCCAAGGCGAGTTCTTGTGAGAACAGTTTTGTCCTGGATGTTTATTTGTGTTTTCGGGTTCCATTTGGATGGTAGTGCTTGTATTTTTCTTAATTTATTGTTTTTCAGTTCTTGCCATTCGGAGAACCATTTTTGGAAAAGTAGTGTTTTAATATGTTTTTGAGTATCATTTGCCGTCAATTTCTCCTCCGTTATATTGGGTAAGCTGGTGGCTTCTTTCGCTTTTGAATCAGCTCGTTCATTTCCTGGAATATTTATATGAGATGGAATCCAAATAAATGTCACTTCTTTACTGTTTTGGATAATATCATAGAGGATATTATGGATATTCTTGACGTGATTATTTCGTGAGTATAAATCTTGTATAGCTTGGAGTGCGCTTTGAGAGTCTGATAATATTAGGAATTTATTGTTTTCATTTTTCTGGATAAAGGCTAATGCTTTTGTAATTGCTACCAGTTCCGCACTGAAGACCGACGTATAACTTGGCAATCGAAACGTTTCGCATACTTTCAGGCTTTCGCATATATAAGCACAACCTGTTTCCGACCCGGTTTTGGATCCATCCGTATAAATAGTGGTTGCATTTGGGTATTGATCTAGTTCATATCCTAGCATTGTGTGATAAAATGCTGGTGGCGTGTAATTTTTTTGATGTGCAGCTAACTTTAGGTTTATTTGTGGTGGTTTTAAAAATGTCGGGGTGTTTAGTTTGGTTGTTTGTTTGATAGATGGGTGTATATTGAGGAAATCGAGTGCATTTTTAGCTTGGATATAAAATGGTTGAGGATTTTTTGGTGAATGTTTGTAGATGTTGTGGTATGGTGGTGTTTGTAGGGACTGATAATTTGGATGGTTTTTATTTGAGAGGACTGAAGATGTATAATGTAGTAATTTATTTTGCCTTCGATATTCAGGTGGCAGAAATCCTGTTAACCCGTAAAGGCTGATTGTTGGTGTAGTGTAGAAAGCTCTGGTTGCTAATCGTAGTCCTGTATTGTAGATGGTGTCGATCATTTTTAATAAGCTTTTATTTGCCGAGTTGTAAACAATGCTGCCATATTCTATTTTTGAGACCACTAGCATTTTGAAGACTATCATGAGAGTATCTTCCGAGCTTCCCCATTTCTGATGAGCTAATGTTTTCATAATGTTTATGGATTTTTTGCAGTTTGTAACTGTTTGCTTTATATGCGCTGCCCAGTTTAGTTTTTGATCGAAAGTTATCCCTAGGTATTTGTGTTCTTTCGTAAACTGAAGCTGGATATTGTTTAGTTTTAGCTCAATATTTGGAGCTTGATATTTTCTTGTGAAGTTAATACATTTTGTTTTTTCTGGGCAGAAGGTTAATCCATTTTCTCGGGTCCATTTTTGTAGGTTGTCAATTGCTATTTGTAGGATAATTTGATTATTAATTGCTTTTTTACTACTGTGGTATATAACTAGATCATCTGCAAACAGATGCGATTTTACCGATTTTGGATTTTGTCTGTGATGTCATTTATTGCTATTTGGAATAGAGTTGGACTTATTACAGAACCTTGCGGAATACCATTTTTCTGTTTTTGTTCCTCAGATAATGTGTTTCCTATTCTCACGAAAAAGGTTCTACCATGGAGAAAATTTTTAATAAAATTGACCATGTGACCGCCGATTTTCCAATTTATTAAAGTTTGTAGTATTTTGTGACCCCATATCGTGTCATATGCTTTCTTGATGTCAAAAAATATTGCTGTTAGATGTTCTTTGTTTATTAATGCATTTTTGATATCTGATTCTAAGGCACAAAGTGGATCCATAGTAGAACGTCCTTTGCGGAACCCACTTTGGTTAAGATTTATTTTGTTTTCTTTTTCTAAAAACCATACTAAGCGATTGTTTATTATCCTCTCGAGGAGCTTACATAATGTGCTTGTTAAGGCTATAGGTCTATAGCTTGTTGGGTTGATTTTTTCTTTGTTTGGTTTTAGTATGGGAATGACTATTGCTTTGCGCCATTCTTCTGGAAAAGTATTTCTAGTCCATATGTGATTGTATATATTTAGAAGGTGGTCTTTATATGATTGTGGTAGGTTTCTAATCATTTCATAGTGGACTTCGTCTTTTCCAGGACTCGAATTTCGGCATTGTGATAGTGCATATTCTAATTCTGATATATTTATTGATTGGTTGTAATCTTCATTTTCTGCACTTGGGATTACTAGTTGTGGCTTCTCTTTTTCTTTCTTATACCTTAGAAATTTGCTGTCATAACTATCAGAACTCTCTGTAAATGTGCTGGCAAGAATATTTACTATTTCGTTTGGTTGGTTGTTATGTTGCTGATGTCTTTACTACTGATTCCTGTAATTTGGAATCCTGATGTTTGACCCTTCATATTTTTTATTTTCTTCCACATTTCATTGTTTGTTGTGTTTATGTTTATTGAATTCACATAATTAGCCCAGGATTTTTGCTTGCTATTTAGGACGGTTCTCCTGGCTATAGCTCGAAGTTTTTTGTATTCTATTTTAGCTTCGATGGTGTAGTTTTTCCGTAATTTATTGAAGGCTCTGTTTTTCTGTTTTATAGCATTTTTACAGTCTTCATTCCACTATGGCACTCTGTAATCATACTGTTGTTTTTTAGTTAACGGAATCGTTTTCTTAGCAGTATCGATTATTGTTTTTGTGAAATTTTCTACTATAACATTTATGTCCTCTATGTCGAGATCGAAATGTTGTTTTTCGATTATATTAGCGTATTTTTCCCAGTTTGCTTCTGTTATTTTGCATTTAGGGTGAAAGCTTTTTAAATTAGCTGATTTTTTGTTTTCTGTTATTATAATAGGGTAATGGTCGCTTCCCATCAGGTTTTGTAGTGCAGTCCAAGAAAAATCCGTTGCTAGTCTTGGGTCACATATCGTTATATCGATCGCCGATACTGTGTTATTTATGATATTATATCTTGTAGGTAATCCCGTGTTAAGTAATACAGCGTGACTTTCCTCTAGAAATTTTTCCAGTATTTTCCCTTTTTGGTTTGTGGTTGTGCTGTTCCATAATGTGCTATGCGCGTTGAAGTCCCCTAGAAGAAGGTATGGAGAGTGGATTGTACTGACCAATTTATCTATCTCCTCTTTTTGTAATGGGTAGTTAGGAGGTATATAAACGTTACAAATGGTTATTTTTTTTGGTAGAAAAACTTGAACCATGATGTTTTCAAGTGTGTTTGTAGATGGTATTAATTGCGAATGTATATTCTTTTTCACGTATATACCGACACCTCCGCTTGCATGATTGGAAATACGGGGGTGATTATAGCCTACATATCCTTTAATGTAAGGATTTATATTTCCTTTTATATGAGTTTCCTGTAAGCACATGATTTCTGGTTGATATTTGTAGAGTAACATTTGGATATCGACTAAGTGCGAGTAATATCCATTGCAATTAAACTGAATGATATTGGCCATTTTGAAAATAATTAATGTAGATAATACTGATATTTTTTAATAATATTCGGGGTCTGATTCATCCTTGTTATTTTCAGTTGTGTTTTCTCCGTTGTCCTCGCATTGGAGTATTTTATCCTGTAATATGTTTATAACTTGTGTAAATCTGTATTTCCCTTTTTGATTCGTTAGGGAAGGGTATAGATCTTTCAGGGTTATTAGTATTGCTTCAACATTATCTGTGTATTTCTTTGCTGTTTCCAGCGGCTCAGTGGAGTTTTTGATGTCAATAAGAAATTCTGCAAGTGTTGAGCTGGTAAATTGATGTAAAAGTTGTTGATTTGTATCCAATACTTCTTTTAGGGACTGAATTATGTCTTCCATTTCTGCTTTCTTTTCCTCCAATGTTTGTTGACTCATTTTCTTAAATTTCTTTTCCATTTTCTTTTCTTTTTTCCTTTCTTTATGTTGTATTCGTTTTTCTTCTTCTGTAAGGGATGGACGTTGTTCTTCTTGTTTATTGTTTAAGGACGATATATTTAGATTAATTGATGTATCTTTGCTTGTTTCCTTATCTGGTAGTGTTGATACTGTGTCTATTGTAGGTGAGCGGGGACGTTTTCTGCTATTTGTTTCTTCTGTGATTTCCATGTTTTGTGTCGGCTTAGGGCATCTTGCTGCTGTATGTCCAGTTTCTTTACAGCGGAAGCATCTCATGATATCGTCTTGTAGGAATATGTGATAATTATCGTCTTCGTAAGTTATATCTATTGTACTTGGAAGATTAGTTGCATTATCCTCTACATTGATGTAAAAATATCTCCTAAAGCTAATTATATGGGCATACTCCACTTCTTGAAACCCTGCCCTTATCATGTATATCTGCGATGAAGGGTTTACACCTTGTTTTCTAAGTTCCTCTTCTATTATTTTATTTGGAATCGTCGGACATACATTAGATAGGATGATTTTGCGAGTTGGTGTAATTAATCTCCTCAATGGTATTTCCATTTCATTTATAACGATTTTTTTGAATTTAGATGTTATTTGTTCTACTAGTGATACATGTGTTAGGTATATTCCAATTCTTTCATACGACATTCGTGATGCAGCAACAATATTTTTTGGGTTTATTAATTTTCCTATTGCGAATACATAATCTTTTATGTTTATGCCTTCAACTGAGTTTAATACGATACATTGGTCTTTTTTCGGATATACAATTGTGTTTACAGATTTTGTAATGTTTGAATAAGTGGTACTGTTTGGTGAAATTTCTTTTGATTGCTTATCGGTCATGCCGGCCTCGACCCCTTGATTAGAATCCTCGCCGTTTGTACCTGCCCGGTTCATTTTGTTTTCGTTGCAGTTTACATTTATGTTATGTTGGTTGCGGAGCTCGTGTACAATCTCATTTTGGGAAAGCGTTGTGAAGAACTATCTTATCGATTTAGGTTAGGAAATTCCTATATGTGAAAAAGGACTTTATGGATAAGTAACGTTATGTAGGGATACCACAGGAAGCTGCAGACGCCACAATTTTATACGTAAAACACTTACTGTGTACTCGTATTTTTAAACAACTGCTAACCAAGCACAATAAAACTTTCACCTTCAACCTCCAATAAACAATCTTCTACATATTTTTATTTGCACCAGTATAAGTATTATAGAAAAAGTCTTAATTTTTACCTAATCCAGTGGAACTAAGATGTCGTTATACTGTTTTATAAGCTTTCGCACTCATCTTTTATTGGAACTTTCTTTGTTTTTATATAATTTTTAAACTGCGAAGAGACAAGTTTCTTTTGATGTGCTGTCCACCTAATTCTATTGCTTTTCTTTTTCTTTTTTTTTTGGCTAGTTCACCAATGTCTGAAGTGTTACATTCGTCATTGTTGTTTGAAGCACTTAGTACTGGTAGGTCTCCTTGATTTTCGGAAGCACCATCTGATTCAACTAATTCACTATTCGGGTCAAAAACAATCGTTTCTAGTATTTTGCTTTATACTCTGTCTCTTTAGCTTCATGAAATAAAGTTAACAACTTTGGTAGCTTGGTAGGCATCTTTAGTAGGTTCATATAATTCTTGGTGGGGTTTTTCAGTATGGCTATTAAATCTGGAAAACTGCGAGTATACGTTTTTGTATGATTTGCATGGATGTTGCAATTTGTTTGTACAACCGATTTGACATATGGTTCTGGATTTTTTATTTTTCAAGGTTTAGCAAAGTTCCTTAAAATCACATCTTCTCTAACCTATTGATCAGTCACTCCAGGATACGCAAAGAAGTAGCGGTTTTGCTGTGGTGTAGCCAGAAATTATTAGTACGTTTCCCTATGTTCGATTTGAAAAAAAAAAACTCAAGTTTAATTGCATTATGTGACAATTTTCTGCATGAAAAACTTTCACTGTATTGTACATTCAGTATTAATTTAAGCTGTAGTTGGTTTAATTTAGTAATATTCGTATTTTATTTAGTAACGATTTTCTTTAATTTTTTGAATTGCGTTCTTTCTCCTGCATTTCCACTCTGTATATTTAAAAAATATCCTTTAATAAATTAATCCCTACAATATAAAAGAGAAAACTAAACATAGTAACATTAGATACCAAATAAAGAAACACTATATAATTAGTAGAAACCGACCAGGAGAACTAAGAGTAATTTCTTAATACTCTACTTTTTCGACGAAGTTTTTCAATTTCAGTGTCTTGGAGAAATAATATTGTTTGTTATTGCAGGTTCGCCGAGCATACAACTCAAAGCCCTCAAATTCTAGGCGAAATACTACTGCGAAGTATTGTCTTCAATAATTTAAGTGTTCTAATAGCTATTTGTGCAACCAGTGCTAAAAGTGGACGTTTATGCACGAGTTTGCACACAATATTTTTTCTACGGCCTTGAATTTACTGTTATTAATCCATAAATGTCGATTTAACAAAGGTTAGCATTTATGACAGTTATAATTTATATCATGATAAAGAGATGGCATTGACGCGCAGATGAATGTTTCTGCAGCCAGTGGCTGTCAAAGTCAGTTATCAAAGGTAATTATAAATGTACACATTTTACTTTATTCATTACATAATGCTTTAATTAATTAAAATACACTTTACCTCTAATGAAAGAAGTAACTAGAATAACTTTATAACCTCACCTCCAGTTCGAAATTCTAAATTCCACACCAGCTGTTTACTTTTAGCACATGGGCTAAAAGTAAACAGCTGATTTTTTTAACCACGCTAAACTATAAAACGTCACTTTTAGTGAAAAGAGCTAGCGCTAAAAGGCCTACTTTTAGTAGTGGTCGTAGAAAAAATAATTTATTTTTAGAAGTGATCTGGTCTTAGTTTCAGTATTTGTGTAAACGTTTTGTAAATCACATTTCGACAAATGGAGCTGAAGTATGCAACTTGTTTGAAAGTTGTTTCAGGTTTACAAAGGCGAATTCTTTCAGATGCCGGACAGCAATGTAAATTACAATTATTACTTTCTTTTACGATAAGGGAAGTATTGGATTCACCCCAAAAGTTCGAAATTCAGTTGTCAACAGATCTTCACGTTTTCGAGTCCCCTGAACCCAAAAACCATGTTTTTGTTCATTGGTCTGTCTGTGTGTGTGTGTGTGTCTGTGAACAGAATATCTCAAAAACGGAAAGAGGTATGGCGTTGAAACTTCATGTATAAGTTTGGTGTACTATGTAGATGAGACAACAAGCTTTTGAAGAAAATCGCATAACCGGAAGTAGATGTTTGCTCTTGTGATTTTGTAGTTTTTTGGATTTTTCAAAATCGGCTATAACGATTTTTTTGAAACTTTAACATTTTTATTACATTTTTAAAGTGTATTGGTGTGAGATAGGTGATTTTCTAGTTAAATACTTCTAAAATGAGTTTCTTTCGTTTTCTCTTCTATTTTTTTTATTAACTCCTATTTTAAATAGAACACCCGGTATATTATTATATTTTTGAATTCAGCTTAAAATTTTAGAGAAAATTTGTCTCTTCAAGTAACGGTCTATTTTGTACCGTTTGTGTAGAATTTGTAATTTTTGAAAATTTTTGACAAATGCTTAAAAACTAAAAATAAAATTTTTGGCTAATTATAAGAACACTGTAAAAGGAAGGTTTGTGAGTGTGTCACACTAGATTTTTTTAATAGTAATCGTGAACGACGATTCATCAAAACACTGTTAAAGATTAATATTTAGTACAGCTACTACACAAGTAAATAATCAGTCAGGCGGGTTACCTGTGAATGACATCATATACAAAAAACTCCCATATATTAAAGAATTAACATACATACTATGTAAAATTTTAAATAATGATCATATAAGAATTGGTAGATATAACCTAAAGAATGTGGGCAAACACTTTTCTAAACTTATAGACAGAACTCCTGTAATGAATAATGCAAATGTAATTTACTCCATTCCATGTGGGGATTGTAATAAAATAGATATCGGACAGACGTCCAACTGGTTAAAAACCCGCATTACTCAACACAGAAGTGACTGCAAGTTAAAAAGAAATAAATGTGCACTAGCTATTCACTGCAGAGAAACACAACATCAGATTAATTTTACAGAAGCCAAAATTCTTGAATCAGAACCCCATTACAAAAGCCGCCTTTTTCTTGAGATGGTTAATATTTTCAGAAATGACAATACTTTAAATTTAAAATCCGATATAGATAATTTAAGGAACATTTACTCATATATCTTAAGCTTAGATAACACTAACAACAATTGCAATAACCATATCAGCAGTATTAATACGTCAATGTAACTATTGTTTTTTTGCTTCACCTTGTACATTTAAATATTCAAATTTCCCACCATACATCTTAGTTACTTTATTCACAGTGTTAAAAATCCCTACATCAGCCTGATTGTAAATGCCAACCTGTAACCTCATTGTCCTCATTGCTGCAATGTTTTAATTTGTCTAAGATAATTATGGAAATCATCCATAGAAATTTTAATGTGTAATTTATTCGTCCGTTCTCTATGTTGACCAGTATAATTGTTACTAAGATTTTTGTTGTAAGTACCATCTAAAAGAATAACATAATCTCAAATATCCAGCACATGCTTTTTGTAGATATCCCTGATGAAGAAATTGAAATAAATTTCGAAAGCTTGGACATGACTAAATAGTCTTTTCTTTAATTACCAGACCGACAACCCGACAACTCACCCCTTTCCTATATATATATATAGATTAGCGCTACAGGCCCTGTAGGCCTAAGGCTTGTTGTACTATTTTCTTCCATCCTTTCCTCTCGGTTGCCCTTTGTTCCCATTCTACGATTCCTAGTTCCAGCAAGTCTTTCTCTACACTGTTCAGCCAGTTATTTTTCGGTCTGCCCCTCTTATTTTTTGTTTCTATTTTGCTTTTCAACATCTTCTTTGTCACCCGGCAGTCTAGAAGTCTCTGAACATGTCCAAGCCATCGTATTCGGTGGGACCTAACCGTTGCCGTAATGCTTGGGTGACCATATAGCTCCATAATCTCCTCGTTTGTTCTTCTTTCCCAAGCGTCATGTAGTTTCTTTCCTCCATAAATTCTTCTGAGTATCTTTCTTTCCCAGATTTCTAATTTGTTGGCTTCACTTTTGTTTAATATCCACGTTTCACACCCGTACAGGACCACTGGTTTGATAACCGTTTGATATATTCGGACTTTTGTTTTTATGGACACGTTTTTTGATTTATAAACGCTTAATAAAGCTTCCGCACTTCTGTTACCACTATTTAGTCTTTCGTTTATATCCACACTTTCATCAAAGTTATTTGTCAAAACAACACCCATGTATTTAAATCTGTTCACTTTTTTAAATTTATAGTTTTTACCGTCGACTACACTGGTTACCACTAGGTCGCCCTCTTCCGATGTACTTCCTCCTCTCATTACCATATATTTGGTTTTCTCTTCATTTATTTGTAATCCCTTTCCTCTTGCCGCCTTTTCTAGTCGTTTTATTACTTCTTGTAATTCCTTTTTACTTTCTTGAAATTGAGTTTTCAACAGATCTTCACGTTTTAGAGTCCCCTGATCCCAAAAAACATTTTTTTTTCATTGGTCTGTCTGTCTGTGTGTCTGTCTGTGTGTCTGTGAACAGAATATCTCAAAAACGAAAAGAGGTATGGCATTGAAACTTCATATATAAGTTTTGTGTACTATGTAGATGAGACAGCAAGCTTTTGAAGAAAATCGCATAACCGGAAGTAGGTGTTTACTCTTGTGATTTTTCAGTTTTTTTCAATTTTTTCAAAAACGGCTCTAACGATTTTTTTTAAATTTGACATTTTTCTTACATTTTTAATGTGTATTGATGTGAGATAGGTGATTTTCCAGTTGAATACTTCTAAAGTGGGTTTCTTTTGTTTTTTTTCTAATTTTTTTATTAACTCCTATTTTAAATAAAACACCCGGTATATTATTACATTTTTGAATTCACCTTAAAATTCTAGAGAAAATTTGTCTCTTCAACTAACACTCGATTTTGTACCGTTTTTGTAGAATTTGTAATTTTTGAAAATTTTTAACAAATGGTTAAAAATAAAAAATGAAATTTTTGACTAATTATAAGATCACTGTAAAAGGAAGTTGTGTGAGTGTATCACACCAGATTTTTTGTCCTAGTGATTATTGTTAAATCGTCGGCGTATCCTAAACATTGATGTAGGTGATTTAAAATTGTGCCTTGCCTATGTATTTTACTTTCTCTCACTACCTTTTCCAACATTAGATTGAACAATAATGAGGATAACGAATCCCCTTGTCTCAGACCTCGGTTGACATTAATGCTTTCTGAAACATTTCCATTAATCATAACCTTGCTTTCCGAGCCCTGCATTGTTAGCTTTGTTAGTCGTACTAATTTTGTCGGTATCCCTAGATTGGTCATAGCTTCGCAAAGTTTTTCCCTATTTATGGTATCGTACGCTGTTTTAAAATCAATAAATATAACGTGTAGGGCCAGATTGTGTGCATAGCTGTTTGCTTGAATTTGTTTTATTGTAAAGATCTGATCGTTTACAGATCTATTTTGTCTGAAGCCGCATTGGTATTCTCCTAGATTTTTTTCTGCCCACTCGTTAATGCGATCGTTTAGACAACTAGCCATAACTTTATATGTCACATCTAGAAGTGCTATACACCTGTAGTTGTCACATACGGCGATATCCCCTTTCTTATGGACTGGGTGTATAATTGCTTCTAACCACCTTTTGGGGATTTTTTCTTCTTTCCACACCTTTAAAATAAACAAATGTATACGTTCGTGCAGTTTATCCCCCCCTTGTTTGATTAGTTCCACTATTATCCCATTTTCACCGGCACTTTTATTATTTCCTTGATGGCTTATAATATTTTGAATTTCGCGTAAGCTTGATTCTTTTATTCTCTCTTCGTTATGATCTGCTAACTCTCTTTCGTAAATTGTCTCGTTCAATTCAGGATTCTCACCTCTTAACATTTCTTCAAAATGTTGTCTCCATCTACTTAGGATTTCTTGGGCACCTCCTATTAAATTACCGCCTTTGTCCTTACAGTACAGCATTTGTGGATGGTATTCTTTGCTATGCTGTTTAATTCCTTTGTAGAAGTTTCTTATTTCTTTAGATCTAAAGGTACTTTCAATTGTCTTCAGTTTTTCTTCAGTGTGCATGCGTTTCTTGTTCCTACACAGTTTCTTCACTTCCCTCCTTAATACTTGGTATTTTTCTATCTTACTCCCAGTGTTATCGCTAAGCATTCGCATTCTAGCTTCGTTTCTTTGTCGAAGTAGGTCCTTGCATTCTTTATCAAACCAATCCTGATGTTTTCGTTGTTTTGTTGCTTGTCTCATAGTTCTTGCCGAATCGGAAATAGCCTTTTCAATAGCTTCCCACTGTTTATCAATATTGTCATGCTCTTCTTGTGTATCGTTCAGTACGGCTTCCAATCTACTTTTGTACTCCTCCATTGCTTCTTCTTGTAAAAAATTCTTCCTGTCATATTTAATTCTCCTTTTGCAGTTCGTAGTTATACGATTTGGTTTTACTTGTTTCATTCTCATTCCTACCAAGTAATGATCACTGTTGCCACTAGCATCTCTGTAGCTTCTCACATCCTCAACAAGCCTAGCATGTCTGGCTTCTATTATTACATGGTCTATCTGATTTACCACCTTACCATTGGGAGATGTCCATGTGCCTAAATGTATACGTTTGTGTTCAAAATAGGTGCTCATAATTCTCATATCCTTTTCTGTGGCGAATTCAATTAATTTCTTTCCGTTGTCGTTGCTGGAATCATGTTCGCTGAAATTGCCTATAACTGGCTTGTAAATATCTTCTCTTCCCACTGCACTTGCATTGAAATCGCCGACTAGGATCTTTATATCTTATATATATATATATATATATTTATATATAAACCACAACAAAGATAACATATTTAAGTCTAAAACGAGATCATATGTGTTGTTTTTGTAATGTTTGTGACTATGTTATATTGTTATTTTTTTGTTCGGTTCTCTGTAGTTTTTCTTAAGAACTAGGTACCTAATCAAAATAAACTTAAATATTTGTTCGACACAAAGACTTGTTATCTATCTAGTCATGGAACTTCCACATTTTTCATGTTTACAGATCGAACATTTTTTGCAGTTTTATATTGACTGTTTTGACAACTCCTAGGCATTTCGGAGTTGAAAATAAACGTCTACACACCCAGAAAGATACATTATTTTAGGTAAGTTACTATGTAATTTTTATTTCCCTAAAAAAATAAAAAGGTTTAATAAATGCCATAATAGAAATAGGGCCGTTCTTATTAAATCTTCCAATTATGTGTTTCTTCTTACTGTGAACAAAACATTCTATTCTATTCTATTTCTTACAAAATCACACTATGTGTAAAACATGTCGGATAACAAATTGAAATGCAGTTGTTCATGAGTAATTAAATAAGAGGGAATTATTATTAATCGACCTACTAGTGTACCCCTAATCTTGGATGGATGATGATTATAAAATAGATATTTCAAATACCTAATCGAAACTGAGAATTTGTGAGGTTGTTGGGATAATTATTATTTTCTTTTTTATAAAATGGTCTATTTAGTGAAAAACGTATATTTTCTATTCATATCTTTCGTTCATCTCAAAATAAACCAAATTTTAAAATGCCGATCTTTTAATGTGCTTTAATACAATACCCATGCGTTATTAATTGTCACTTATAAAGTGTCAACGTGAACTTGCTGAGTGGCCGTAAATATTACACCGCGTTCCGTAAGTCGTACTCCAGACTCGTGGGATCGTGGTCGTGACTCAAGGTTTGGTCGTGACTCTCGTTCTGTTGAAGCGGAAGGGCCAAATGTTTCGCAAACGTTTCCGTTCAAATTAGCCGAGTCTTGTACCTTTTTCTAGTAAATAATTTTTACGGTAGGTGGCAGCATGTGTCTATACCATTGGTTGACCTACTTGTGATTAATATACAAAGGTAATACTAGTGGGCAATCCAATGCTCGTGTCGATCGGGAATGCTGACCTACTATTGTAGCAAATTCCTAAGGTAATTAAATTGAATGAAGTGTTTAAGAATGTTAAAAATACCATGACTGTTGAACAGGATTAAACACTACACTAATATTGTCTAATTAGACTTATAAAAAAAGTACTTCAGGTTCAGTGTGATTGATAAGGGTTGGGTTTATTTAAGAATTTACTAAATATACTAGTATATTCTTCAGAAACTGCATCCAATACTTCATTTGATAGTCAAATACATGTAGGGGTTAAAATCTAGTCACTTCTATGGACAGTCACCCGCAATTGCATCTTTGTACCACTATCACGGTGGCAATATTTCTTGTAATATCACATTCGTAATTTCTGTCAATGTGATAATGCAAACATGTCTCAGAAGTTTTTTAAACTTTATTAAATATACCCAGTGTTAAACTTCAATCTTTTAAAAGCCTAATAATCCTACACAGAAAAATAAAAATATATAGCGGTGTAAACCGCTAATATGCACTAATATCCAGAATCACTATTTATATTTATAGAAACTTCCCCGTAAACAATACAGCGTACTATATTAAACAATTGTTACTGCTAATATAATATTACCAATCCATACAATTATGTTGGCATAAAATTGACAAGTAGATATTTCGTTAGACCTATTGAAGCAACGTAGCAGATGATGTCATCAGGCCAAAATCAGTCTGTAGATCGCGCCCACAAACAGCAATGCAGAGGAACACTGCCAGTACCACCACCAGCAGGGTCAGTTGGACATGCTCCAAGAGGGAGTACTCCAATTGCGCATTGCCTCAGACAGGAAGATCCAATTAGTGGAATGCCAAGAAATGTACAAGGAACTGAAAATAATTAAATCAAGTAATAAGTAACTTTTGCCAAATTAAATATTTGCAGACAATGATTATTTAAAGAAGTGGTTGGTTAATATTAGCAATGATTTTAAAATTAAGTCTTTGCTATAATACCTAGAACACAAGAACTTTTTAAAATTTTATAAATAATTATATAATAACAAAGCTTAACGGCTATCTTATATTGAAAAGATCTTTTGTTTTGATGCTTTGTCGTAAATGTGTATGGCAATATAAGTTATCTATCCCTCCCTCTGGAACCGCTTTACTTAAGGGTTGTGGGCGTCACTTAAACTAGCACCCCTTAACTAAGTCAAACTCTAATGCCCAGACCGGAAGTCGGACTCGCGCCCAATCACCTCGTGGTTGATTGCGACCTTGGCTGCAGCAGCAGAAACTACGGAATCACCGAAGCCCTATGTCTATATAACCTAACATGTGAGCAAACGAAAATGATATCAAGCTATGAATAATATGTTGGTGGCACTGTAAGTCTACATCAAATTCGAGGTTAGCAGGTTAGGTTTTCCGTCAGTTTTGACACATACTGACGGAAAACCTAACCTGCTAACCTCGAATTTGACATAGACTTACAGTGCCATTAATAACGATTCTATACGTCTGTTACGATCATAAAAAATATTGTAACATAAGAAAAACTATCTTTATCTACTCTGATAATATCATAATATAGTTATTACGTATAACACCGAAAACAGTGCTACAATGGAGTCCTTTATAGGAAATTCAAAACTTTTGATTATTTTTATGCATAGTAGATAAAATTAGTAATTTATTATACAAGACGATAAAGTTAAATTTTATCCACGAGTGAATCGTTTAACGTCGAGACGAAGTCGAGACGTTAATGATTCAAGAGTGGATAGAAATAACTTTATCGTCGTGTATAATACAATATTTTTTCTATAGCAAGAACTTTAACAATTTCAAAAGAAAATAATGACAGTCAATCACATTTCAAAATGTCAGTAGCTCGATTGGGTTGCTACGATAATACGAAGCTGTCATATTTAATTTAAACAAAAGTTAGACAATTAAATTACTTTATCTATCCTTGATGTTAAAGTGCTACTTTATCTACCCTTGCTGTTAAAGTAAAACTTGACCTTTTGTTTTGAGTTGGTAAAAGCACACTTTAACATGTGCTATAGAAAAAGTATATTATCTCTTTTAATAAGAGGCGTTGCAGTACTCGTTCCATTGGAACACTCCACGCTGCGCTCGGGTTAGTCCAAACCCACGCGTGCTACAACAGGCTGTGTTATTAAACTAATATAATAAAATACTATTATGGTATGGGATCAAATATAATGTACACCAAATTAAACCATACATCCCTAGCGCTGTCCACCAAAAAATTTAATGAACATAAAAAAATCTTAATGCAACCCAAATGAATTATACTTCGGAAAATGAGAACAGCACCACTAAAATAGCTATGTTGCGTACTGTTTTACCATTGCTTACATTTTAAATTCTATATGTCTATCGATTTTACTAAATGTTCACCAAATTTAGAACGCTCAAGTTACGCACCCGTGCTGTAGATAATAAATATTAGCGCTATCCATTTATATTTAGTCTTTCTCGAAAAACTACTTGTGAGTCAAATAATTATTCTGTTACTCCAAAAATGAAATAAGCTCGCGCATCTCTCCTTGTCGCTTCCAGATCCAAACTTCTTGCAGGCTTCAGCTTCCAGGCGCACACTGTGCTTGGTAGCTTTTACAGCGAGTGTAACCAGTGTATTGCCGTACGAAAAGACTTAATAAGTTTCATTTTCATTTTTGTTTTGTGAATTTTCTGTTAGATTTTTATATATATGTATTGATTTATTTCCAAGAATTCTGCAGACTTATTTCTATGTCGCCATTTAGAAACAAGACCTAATAAAACATGATACATTTTTCTTATAAGTGATATTTAGGCTTAGGCAAGAATTATAAATCTGGGTATACTTTTGAAATTGAATGTGTTATAGAAATATAGTAAATATTGTGTATTTCTGCTAAACAAATAATTTTTTTTAACTGGTAAATAATATAAGACACTGACGAAAATTAAATATCTGGGTATCATGTTAGAATTAAATGCGGAATAAAATTTGGTGAACATTTAGCATTTTTAGCCAATGAAAGTTATTTTTAGGAACAAAGAATATAAGAGACTAGCATGATGTCAATATTTGGTTGTCGCTCTAAGATTATGCATTTTCTTAATTCTGGTGAGCATTTAGTATTTTTGGGAAACAAAAGTAGTTTTTTGTACTAAAAGATTGGGTAAATTTGGTAGACTACCACCCTTATGGTATTTGTCATGTTGTTTAATCAGCCGAAGCCTCATTGCACAATTTATGTTGCGTACAATAAACAGGCACTTTTTGAACTTGTTACATAACTATGTCACAGTTATTGTTTTGAAAGTTTGTCATGTCATTCGATATCATCCAACTTAAAAGAAAGTCAACTTTAGGACTGCCGTTGCCCCCAGGAACCGCTTCCGCATTACTTCAGGAGATGTAAGCGTCACTACTACCTTAAATTGAGCCTAAAACTAAGTGAAATGGCACCGCCCGGGACGGAAGAAGAATTTCAACTTATACCTATTTTTATTACCGTTGTTGAGTTTCGTATAAAATGACTTACCAATCTGACCTTTACTTGTATTTACAAGTACCAACACCACAGCTATGCTTACTAACAGCCAGCGAGCACTCATGTTGCTTGTGGACACGAAAATTCTCTTGTAAACGTATTAATTTCAGCAGATATTTATATACGTTACTTATCTTCAGACAAAATCGGTTGTATGATACCCCTATAACCTAAATACCGCAGCCTTGATAGTTATTGTGATTTTAGAAATAACTGGCGTTTTTTCACAATATTTTATTCTAGCTTCAATCATCGTAGTTTTACTCAAAACCAAAGTTATATATTCTGCTCCATTAAATGTTGCACATATTTGTGGCCGAATTCTCTAAATAGTATACTAGTTGTTTTTAGCTCTTATGAGAATGTAGTGACCGCATGCCATGTGCATAGATTTTCAGCCATTCTTTTTCATTTTTCCCATCACCAATTGTTGAATGTCAACCAACGTGGACAAAGTAACTTAGTGTAGATAACCATAGCGGATCTTCTGGGTTGTATATGTGGTTTTCCCGAAACCAAATGGCTAGTGCGATGAGTCATATGTGTAAGTGCAAGTTATATTACAGGCAGTTCCACGTAATAGCAGTGTTAGTGAACCTGGCGGCTTATGTGACTTTGTTGTGTCAGCGGAATCCACGCGCTCGCCTGAGTTATGACATCTTGCACTTTTTATGTTATCAGCGGCAGTCTGAAGTTAGAACTCGTAATAGTAACATGTACTTTGCGTAATTTTTGTAATCTTGTCAAAATAAAATTGTTTTTAAAAAGGACCTTACGGCAATACGTAATTTAAGTGGCGCAGTCGGTAGGATGGTCAAACGGTGTTAATGAACATAATATCGATTCGTATCAACGATTTATTGACCATAAATAAAAAAATCCGGAACTTGTGATTTTTTTTCGGAGTTTCCAACTTTCCGCATCCAGTTAGGTGAAAGGGAGAGTAGCTTAACGAGAAGACTTCGAAGGCACATCGAAGGAGGCTCTGTGTTCAACCAGGACGCATGGACAGGATAGTGATTTTGCTGTAAGTACCTATGTCATATAGAGGCCCTTGTCAACAATTTAATTCAGATAGTTCTGACGAAGATACAAATTCTGATTCAGACTCGCATTCTAAAATTTTACCAGCAACAATTTTTAACAGTACTTCTTCAAACGCAAATAATTTAAATACGTCAAAAATGACGGAACCACCTGTACTAAAACAGGAATACTTGGGAATGATCCCGGAATTTCATGGAGAAACGGAACTACTCCCTAGGTTTATTGAAATATGCCAAAAATTAGTTACCAAATTTTATAATAAGGATAACGCTGAGGACTTTCAGAATGAATATCTGATGTCTAGCATCTTAGCTAAAATCAAAGGAAACGCTGCAATTAATATCTCGTCTTGTGTAATTATAAATTGGTTAGATTTAAAAACTGCATTGTTGAATACTTATGCTGATAAACGTGATATTTACACTTTAAATATTGAACTCACAAATTTAAAACAGGAGAACGAAAGCGCATTTGAGTTTTATAATAGGGTTCAACAAGTATTAAATTTAACTGTTGCTAACATAACAACTCAGATGGTAAAAGCAGAAGCCATTATATTAACACAATATTCTCGCAACTTAGCTCTAAGAGTGTTACTACTAGGTTTAAAAGATCCAATTGGTTCTTTAATGCGTACTAAAAATCCTGCAGATTTAAATGCTGCATTGCGTATGTTAACCAACGATTTTCAATTAACGACTAGCCAGCAAAAACCAGCTCAGTCGTCCAAGTTTAAATTTTCACAAAAATTAAACCCTCAGAATAAACCATTCTTTCAAAATAGACCAAGAATGACATTTCCCTTGCAATTAACAAATTATCCTCATAATTCGCAACCTGCGTTTAAACAAAATTATTTCTATAGCAATGCACAGGAACATTCTTCGAATAATAATGCACGTCCACAAAGTAGTAGAAATCAAGTTGATGTTTTTAGGCCCAATCAAACTAAAAACTTTCCAAAACCAACTCCCATGAGTATTTCTACAAGGAATACATGGAAACCTCAGAATTCACAATTTTCAGGCCAAAATTATCGCCAAAACCAGTTCAAACCCAACAATCAAAATTATATAGTTGAAGAACTGCACAATATCGACGACTCTCAACCCTCAGTTGAAATGCCCGATGAACATGACGATAATGAAGCCGAAAATCAGTTTTTTCGGGAAGAAGCCTCGGAACATCTAGAATCCCAAGATTTCAATTGAATTCATACAATGACAGTGCATTACCCTATATTTTATTTCCAGAAAATAAATTAAAAATTTTAATAGATACTGGAAGCACTAAATCTTTTGTTAATCCTAAAATCGCTCAAAAATGTTTTAAAAATTCAATTATAAATGACCCTTTTCAAATATCAACAGCACACGGTACATCAGTAGAAAATTTTAGTACTCGTGTCCCCTGTTCAAAAATATTTAAAGCCAACGTAGCTCCATTAAAATTTTATTTATTCAATTTTCATAAGCACTTTGATTGTTTGCTTGGAATGGATAATTTAAAATTACTTAAAGCAACAGTAGATTTAGATAAAGACTTGTTAATAACACCCAATGCACAAATAAAAATAAATTATTATAACTCGCCAATGGTAGTACAACCTAATTCTGAACAAATAATTAAAATTGATGTTCAAAATATTAAAGAAGGTGACGTAATCGTACCTTATACAAAAATTGCAGATTTAGAAATACCACAGTGCCTTACTAAAGTGCACAATTATCAAGCAATTTGTTCCATTCGGAATCAATCAGATTCTATTAAAAATGTAGGTTCCCTAAAACCATTAAAAGTAGAAAAATTCGATGAATACGAATCTCTTGGTAAAAGGAGTCCTAATTTTAATAATTTGAATTTCGAAAAATACAAATTCGACATTTCAATGGTTCGAACTGAACATATGAATTCAGAAGAACGTCAAACTATTTTAAAGCTAATTAAAGAATATTCCGATATATTTCATGTTGAAGGTAACCAGTTAACTTTTACAAGTGAAGTTAAACATTCAATAAAAACTGTAGATGAAATACCAGTCTACACTAAATCGTACAGATATCCTGAAATTCATAGGAAAGAAGTACAAAGGCAAATTGCAAGTATGTTAGAGCAAAATATAATTAGGCCTTCGCATTCCCCTTGGTCATCTCCAATATGGATAGTCCCCAAGAAACTTGATGCATCTGGCAAACAAAAATGGCGAATTGTGATAGATTATAGGAAATTAAATGAAAAAACTATAGGTGATAGGTATCCCTTGCCAAATATCAACGATTTGCTAGATAAATTAGGCCGTTGTCATTATTTTACCACCATTGACCTCGCATCAGGGTTTCACCAAATTGAAATGGCTGAAGAGGACATTCAAAAAACTGCGTTTAGCACAGAAAATGGAAAATTCGAATTTTTACGCTTACCCTTCGGGCTTAAAAATTCGCCGTCCTGCTTCCAAAGGGTTATGGACAATATATTAAGGGGTATACAAAATGAAAAATGCCTCGTGTATCTCGACGACATTATAGTTTTTAGTACTAGCTTACAAGAACATGTCGATCGCTTAAAGGAAGTATTTGATAGGCTAAGGCAATCAAATTTTAAAATTCAACTAGATAAGTCAGAATTTCTAAGGAAGGAAGTTGCTTATTTAGGTCATATTGTAACAGCAAATGGTGTAAAACCTAACCCGGAAAAAATTAAAGCAATTCAATGCTTTCCATTGCCAAAAACCACCAAACAAATAAAAGGCTTCCTTGGTCTTTTGGGTTATTATAGAAAGTTCATAAAAGATTTTGCAAAAATCACAAAACCTTTAACTAAGTGCTTAAAGAAGGATTCTGTAATAAATCCTAAAGATCCCGAATATATTAAATGTTTTGAGTTATGTAAAAATTTACTAATTAACGAACCAATCCTTCAGTATCCAAATTTTTCTGAACCATTTATTTTAACGACCGACGCAAGTAACTTTGCGCTGGGCGCCGTTCTTTCTCAAGGTAAAATCGGTTCCGATCTACCAATAGCTTATGCAAGCAGAACTCTTAATTCTTCAGAAATAAATTACTCCACAATCGAAAAAGAGCTCTTAGCTATCGTGTGGGCTGTAAAATATTTTAGGCCGTATCTCTTTGGCAGAAGATTTAAAATTGTAACCGACCACAAACCCCTTCAGTGGCTATTTTCACTTAAGGAGCCAAATTCAAAGCTAGTGAGATGGCGTCTCAAACTAGAGGAATTTGACTACGAAATTATTTATAAAAAAGGTTGTATAAATAAAAATGCAGATGCTTTGTCTCGTGTAGAACTTAATATGAACGAAGCCACAAAAGAACCTCTAATATTTGAATATATGGAAACATTTAACGAACAACTTAAACCAAATCCAAATCAAACTGATAATGAGTCAATTATTGTCGAAACGGGTGATGTAGATAACTTAGCTAACGCCGTCGAAGACAGTAACGCAACGGTTCATTCAAATATCGAAGACCCAATAGCAGGGATTCCTATTGTTGACTGTCCCGTAAATTTTGGGAAAAATCAAATAATTATCTCAGAAGTAAACTTTGCACCAGCAGAAATTTCTAAAATTAAATTATATGAAACCAAGCAAAGAATATTGGTACAATTTTCAAAAAATAATTATGAACAAGAAATAATTAGATTTATTAAAGAACATGTAGTGCCAAAAGTTAAATACTATGTTTATTTTGAAGACCCAATATACGAAAAATTTAGCTCTGTGCTTCAAAAATATTTCAAAAATTCTCAAATTAATATGATTAAATGTACTAAAAAATTAATCGACGTCATTAACGATGACGAAATTAAGCAAACTATTCAAGCTCATCATGAAGGCAAAAGTAATCATAGAGGAATCGAAGAAACAGTAAAGCGAATAACCAATACGTACTATTGGCCCAATCAACAAAAATCTATTCAAACTTTTATAAACGATTGTGAAATTTGCCAATTAACAAAATATGACAGGAGACCACTTCGATTAGAATTCAATATTACACCTACTGCTGTTAAACCATTTCAAATTGTACATGTCGACAGTATATCTTTAGAAAACTGTAAGTTTTTGACAATCGTAGATTCTTTTTCTAAATATGGTCAAGCATATAAGCTTAATTCGTCACAAGGAATTGAAGTAGTTAATAATCTTGTAAAGTATTTTACCCATCATTGTATACCAGAACAGATCATTTCCGATAATGGATTAGAATTTAAAAATTCAGTTGTAAGAGAACTACTACAAACCCATAGAATAAAAATTCACTTTATTAGTTCGCAACACCCCGAATCAAATGGTATTATTGAGCGTTTTCACTCAACCTTAATAGAGCATATTAGGCTACTTAATAATCAAACCGAATATAAAAAAGAACCAATCGAAATTAAAGTTAATTATGCACTTTTAGCTTACAATAACACTATTCATTCTGTAATAAATCTTAAACCATACGAAATAATAACAGGACATTTAGGTACAGAATCCCCTTTTAATCTAGAAATAGACAAACAATTAGTAAACAATTATATTTCTAATCACAAAGAAAAACTTAAACTGTTGTATCAAAAATTAAACGCAGATATACAACAACAAAAGGAAAAAGTTATAAGTAAAGCAAACGAAGTCCGCGAAAACTTGAGCAAAATTCCAATTCCAACAAGAGTGTTTGTCAAAAATAAACAAAAACAAAGCAAAACGCGCAATAAATTCAAACCTGAAGTAGTTAAAAGCATTAATCCCAATCTAAAAACAGCTGAAATTAATCCCACTCATCATAATACTGTTAATAAAATACACATTTCGAATATTAAAAGACCGAAGTGTAAAACTTATAAATTTAAAAACGTTTCAGGTTCCTTGCCATCGGACAAGGGATAGAAATAAAGAACATCACCGAAAATTTAGGCGTTCTACCCATAAACCTGGGATCCGCCAAACTTCAAAGAACGGATCACACGTTCGTCCATTATTATAATTTAGAACCGCTATATATAGAGTATAATAATCTTAATATTCAATACGAAAATCTTAGGTTAAGTATAGCTAATAATGAAGCTTATACACGAGAATTAGATAATTACAATAAGGTAGCTCAATTTAGTAGTAAAACAATATTGGCAAAGATCGAAAATATAAAAATTCATAGCTTAAATATCCGAACCAAAAGAGGTTTAATCAATGGATTAGGATCACTAATTAAAGGCTTAACTGGAAATTTGGACGCTAATGACGGAGAAAAAATCTACAAAATTATTAATCATTTAGAAAATAACCAAGATTCACTAAAAACTCAACTAGAAATGCAATATTCCGTTAGCAACCAACTTGTTCGAAATTTTAATGATACAATACGAGATATTCAGCATAATGAAATAATGTTAAAATCTAAAATAATGCAGCTCAGTGATCGTGTTAAGATCGAAGCTACACGTCAAGATATTCTTTTCACTGGAAGTTTGTTTAACCAATTACTAATTCTTTATGGCTCACTACTTAATACCTTGCAGGATATAGAAAATTCAATAACTTTCTGCAGAGTAGGAACCTTGCATCCTACAATAATTAAATCCAAGGAATTGTTCCTTGAACTCCAGAAAATTTCGGATCATTATAAGAATCAGTTTCCCTTCGAATTAAAGTACGAAAACATCTTAGATTTTGAATCCATTCTAAAAGTAAATTGTAAAATCGATTCAAATAAAATTACATATTTTCTGTCAATACCTATTGATTTTGAAAAAGAATATGACCTCTACTATTTAGTCCCGATTCCTTCAAAACATGAGTCAGAATTTGTGACAATTATTTCGAGTGTAAAATATTTGCTAAAGTCAAAATTTGGTAATATGATAACACCTCTAAATGACAAATGTACCCAAGGCAAACCCTACCACTGTTCATATCAACTACAATCAAATTATAAAGCATCCTGTGAAGAGGACATCCTATTGAATGGAAATTCAAGCAAGTGTCTCTTTACAAAAATTGAAATCTTAGAAAATCACATCGAAATCATCCCCGAAATTAACCAATATCTGTCAGTCTTTCCGAAAGAAGAAAAGCTCCAAATTCAATGCCAGAAGGACATCGAAACAAAATTGCTGTCAGGAATCTATTTAATAAAAGAAAATCCGCATTGCAACTTATTTTTCCGAGGCCGAGAACTACGTTTTCAAGAAGCCACTTACGGAAGACCGTTGGTAATGGACATGCCACATTTTAAATTGGAGAATAGCATTCTACCAGAATTTAAAATTAAATTGAATAATTTACATCTCCAGGAATTACCAATAAATCCAATAATTCCGATTAGGGAAACTTATCGGGAAACATATCATATCCCCAGTGGCTGGACGATTATTCTGTACGTAATATTAATTATCGTCGTAATCCACATTTTAATCAAGAAATGGAAAAACATCCGAAGAAAAGGAGTCTCATCAAAAAATCAAGAATTGGAAGCCCAACCTTCAAAAACAACAGTGAAACTTCCGGAGGAAGCTTCGTTCTAGGGATGGAGGAGTTATATTACAGGCAGTTCCACGTAATAGCAGTGTTAGTGAACCTGGCGGCTTATGTGACTTTGTTGTGTCAGCGGAATCCACGCGCTCGCCTGAGTTATGACATCTTGCACTTTTTATGTTATCAGCGGCAGTCTGAAGTTAGAACTCGTAATAGTAACATGTACTTTGCGTAATTTTTGTAATCTTGTCAAAATAAAATTGTTTTTAAAAAGGACCTTACGGCAATACGTAATTTAAGTTGCATATATCAGCACCAAATTTCAGAAACACTTCTAACTTCAATTTTGTCTCTTTGTTATTGGAATTCTGTTTCCAGTCATCTTCTTGTCAGCCTGAAGTGCCATTTAGTAATATATTGTTATGGTACATGATATGGACAGAGATCATAATAAAGGAATGTTGAAAATTGAACGAGTAAATTTGAACAGTTACAGAAATTGATTCTTAATAGATATAAAATTTAAAATTAATTAATGAAAATCAACTCTGGTTGCATTATTCATTGGGATTCATAAAATACTGGTAGACTGATTTGAATGCATTGAAATTAATAATTAAGGAAATTAAATTCAAACTAAGGTTACATCGACAATTGTGTTTGTTAAGAAAATGATGTATTGTTATTATTATTTAAATTAATGAAATAGTGTGCATAAATAATGGTTACTAGTAGATAAAAAAAAATTGTTTATAAAAAACAGTTACCAAATAAGTACTCATAAATGCAGATGTAATAAAATTTATGGAAAATTAAATATTGAAAATTAAATGGAATTTCTGCATAAATTATTTAAATAAAATATGGTATTGTGAATAGTAACACCAAAAGCAAAGAAAAACAGTTATTGTAATATTGGTTTACAAAAATTAATAATCATCGATGGAAAATGGATTTATTGTATTAAACTACAAATAATAAGAAGTAATTTCATATTGGTTGTGTGAAGAATTGGATCGATACTTGGTACATCGAGTTTGAGCCGTCAGCGTACTTGAAATAAATGGGACAAAGTTAATATTTGAAAATATAACAGAAGGAGAGTAACTTACCAGGATAATAGATCGTGTGAAGAGCAGATTTAGGGGGTTGCCATTACCAGATAGCAGGATTGTGGACTGCAGCAGTAACCAGGACGAGGTTTTGGAGGCAGATGAGTTGTTTGGACGTGAACGAGCAAGTAGGATGTTGACGGGAATTGGATTGATGGTACAGGCATACAAGAGGAACCAATAGCTGTGATGGTTGTACCAGAAAGAGCAGTAGCAGCTAGGAAAAGTGTTCTTTTTCAGTAACTTGCAGGGCTAAACGTAGGAGCTTGTTGTGACGTCTGACACTAGTAGAAGCAGGAGTTTGGAGCTTGCATCAGTTGACAGGACCAAGAAAGGGTTAGCTGTTGGGTGTTTTGGATGTTGTAATCTGTTCAAGAAAGGCGTTAGTGGTGAGTGTACTTCGTGGTAAGGACATAAGCAATAGAAAACAGGTTTGTTAGATTAAGTTGACATTGAAGTTTTGAATTTTGTCAATTTTGAAAGTAATTAACAAAAACTGAAGCAATAATTATCGAGAAAAGTCAATAAATAGTAAACGTCAAATGTAAAAGCACAAGTGTCATTATACCTTAGTGTAGAAAATTTGAAAAGTAAACTTTGACATTTAAACATTAAATTAATTCAAAGAATTTGAGGTTATAAAGTTTCATTGCTACAGTAAATAGCATACTAGATTTGATGAACCCAGCCCAAAGAGATAAGAGGTCTTGATTATATTAAATATCATTGAAATATAAAAGAAATACTTTGAAGGCATAGTTTTCTTAATAGGGGCTATATAGCAATATAAAGTAAACGATGATAAGCACTTTATATTAGCCCAAGCAAATTAAATGATTTAGCTATTTTATTTACATTTTATTTACATCATTCACGATCAGAGCATTTTCAATAAATATTTCGTTTTTAACTGGATTCACGCGAGAGTGTAATTTAAATTTATTCTAAGCTAATAAAAAAGTTGTTCATACTTTGACTTTCTTGAACTTCTTATATGTCTAAAGGCGACTTCTGGTGTAGCAGCTATAACAATTAAATCCAGATCAAACCTTAATATGTGCTCAATCTAGCCTTTGTCTTTTCAATTATGAGTTACTTATCATTTCAGCCATATAAAACATAGAATGTAATTTTTGAAATATCTTCAAATAGTTTGAAGGAATAAAACGCAAATAATTTATGTTTCAAAGGGTCAGTATCGACTACAAACCGAAAAAGAAACCGTAGGTACTTTGCCTTAATTAACTCAGCGTCGGTGTGAAACTTCTTCTCTACCTAAAGCATGCAGATACTCTCAGATACACTCGGCTATTTAAAATAAACGGATTAAAAGTGTAGTGATATAAGATCTGAATCCTTAGTAGTTTGCACAAATAATAATAATTATTATAAAACAGGCCACTTACAGTATCTAATAAGAAGGGAATTGTGTTAAATAAAGCTAATTTGGGACCTTTGTCTACTTTTAAATTACAAGCACTGCAATTAAATGCGAGACATCTAATCTCCATCTACGAGTGTAACACATTTTTCGGTAATCTTATCGTTGATAAGTCGTACAGTACAGAATTTTTTTAGTAGTAAGGTGTTTTTATTTCGCGAAAAAAAAACAAACATTACCAAATAGTTCAATTGTGCAATGCAGCCTGTGAGAAAACACATCCGTCATGTAATCTCTTATCAGAGCACTTAATCTTATTTCACTTCAATTTACGTATCTCAAACATCAACTTTTCCTAGCGAATTCAGATTACTATTATACTCTGTAGTTAAATAACAGTAATAGTTTGCACATAGGTCAGATTTTTACTCTTGACGAAAAATGGCATATTTTGGACCCAACATATACAAGATGAACACTATGTTTGGGTCTTATCGCAAGTGCGTCTTTTATAACACTGTTGTAAGCCCATAACGTAAGCAGCATTTCGTAGTGCAGAGTCAGACCGTCGCGTCGGCCTAGAATCGTCAATGTTCTAGTTCGATCCCACTGGCCACAATGTTCTTTTAAATTTGCAAATGGATGTAATACACATTATTTTTGCGAGAAAGGTTGCGTGTCACCCCCCATTACAAATTTGTTTATAGCAGTTGTAGTGTGAGAAGAAGATGGTGATGTTTTATTAAAATGTTCAATACTTTTAATTTCGTTAAATTATTCTCGAAATTTGCTACTTCCACCAATATGTTATTGGTTCTCTAACACAAAGACTCAGAAATCTCGAAAAGGAGACCCCTTAGCGAATTACATCAAGAGTACCTTTTTTGGAAAATTGAATGGAGAATAGTAAACACCCTGAGGCAAGATTTTTAAGTAAACATATATTGTTTGAGCAAGCTTTATTAGCCCAAAGGAGGTGGTTTAGAAAGAAATTGCATTTAACTATCGAAAGAAACAACTGTCCTGGTACGGCCATATGAAACGAATGGAAGAAGGGCGATTGCCGAAGGAAGCATGGAAATGGATACCATATAGAGAAGAAAACGGGGGAGGCCCAGAACAAGATGGGGCGACGGACTAAAAAAGGCGATGAAACGACGAGATTTAAGTGAAGATGCGTCGAATTTACGGTACTTACCCTGTTTAGAAAACATTTAACAAAATGTCAGGAGGGTATGGGACACATTTAAACATTCAAATTTTGACAGGAGAGCGCTTTTAAGATATACACTTGACGTTGAGGTTTTTTCGTTTTTGCAATGAGTTAATAAAAAATAAAAGTAGAAATAGAAATGCAATCTCTAGTATTTGTGCCATTTGGCTTCAAAACGATATGATTTTAAATCAGTGCGCCAATAATTACATATTCGTTATTCAGCAGATCAGTTACAACAATTTCTCAAAATGTTGACCCCGACGTCAATTCATAAGGTTGCAGTACGAATCATGTTAAACATTCTATGGAATATGTGAGGATCTTGTTGTATAAAAAACATGCAGCGAACACTCTTCCTAGCATTTTTTCTTCTGTAGCTATTGACGTTTAATAAACTGAAATCCTTACGTAATCCCAAACGAAAAACTCTATAAGTGTTATAAGTCTGGACTTCGAGCTGTTCATCATACGAACCTCTCCTTTAATAAAAGCAAAGTATAAATCAAAATTTAGTCTCTCGTTTAATGGTCCAGATTTAATTGCAGTGGCATTCCGGATAATTTCTAAATTAAAGAAATGCTTTGTTTCTTATGATAAATCGATACTGACTGCAATACAGGAGAGCGCGATATCAATAAAATAAAAAAAGAACGCCATATTTGGTAAATTTTGCATTTCAGTATCGATTTAAAAATATTCAATTTCCAAAAAATCCGTTCAAAGTGAACATCAATATCGTAATGTGGTTCTTAATTTGAAAGCTAGATATCATTTCAGAGAGAAACTGTAGCAGGTCAGATACAGCAACTTTTCTATAATTGTCAAACAACAATAAGTTCCTGACGAAAAAATTTATTTATTTTTAATTTACTTCATCATAGTTGCTGTGTCGAAGAGTGGAAACTTCGATTGTTTAAAATTTTAGCAAAATCAAGGTTTAGAAGTACTAAAATCGACTTCTGCATTCTTCCATTTTTTATCGGTTTTCCTTCTGCCACCTGGACTAATTGCTATACAAGTACACGTAAACAATAACTACAGCAGACGCAGCAGATCATTTAAACCTTTTCTTTGTTGTCTACCGTTTTTAATTCTGATGCAGATAATTTTCCAGTAACATTGACAGCAAAATATCTAATCCCCGAAGTATTGGTTGCCCCATTTTAGCTTAATAAGATAAGGTAGAAATGCGTCCAAATTAGAGTGCACCTTGGAACACTTCCATGTAGCACTACTTGAAGATAAAGGAATTGCATTGTAAAAATCAAAGCTCGACTGGCCAAACCATGTCGATGTATTGATAACAGGTAGGAAAATTATAGGTAACCGCGTTTTCTTTTGTGTGTTATCCAGGTCTGTCGACCTACTGTAGCTATGACTGTATACTGGTTGCTACATTTTCTTATTTTTAATAGCGTTAGTTAATATTTTTTCTTTCGTCATATTATTCCGGTATATTGGCCTTTTCTTCTCCTGCTCTTCGCACAGTTTCTTCTCCAATATCTCTTGGAATTTTCCTTTATGCAAGAAGAGCTACTCCTCTATCTTTGTTCGCTGATTTTTTAATCTGCGCTCGAACCTCATGTTCAGTACCATTGTTGATCTCACCATTCTGTAATGTGTATTCCTGTCACGTTTACTAATTTCTTCTATGTCAATTTCAGGCCTTGTTATTTTATTTGGCTCTTCACGTTCACTTTTTATCTGGACATTTTCTGAAAAACTTGTACACTATATACAATTTCTGTTTCATAGCAAAGCTGTCTATTTTGTTTATTTTATTTCCCACTTCATTCTATTGGGTAAGCACCTATTAATGCTCACTTCTCTTTTTCCAACTGTCACGTATTAACAGCCACCACCTTTAACTTTTTTTTCAGCTCCTAAATAAATCATTTCTTCTGTTTTCTAGTTCTT
Organism: Agriotes lineatus; assembly: GCA_940337035.1. Taxonomy (NCBI): domain Eukaryota; kingdom Metazoa; phylum Arthropoda; class Insecta; order Coleoptera; family Elateridae; genus Agriotes; species Agriotes lineatus. Next base: position 49,615 of record CALNHX010003934.1, on the reverse strand, counting down.
CCTTTTCTGCTGATTACGTGAGTGTACAATATTGTGGCAGATGCAGCAAGAATTTATTATTTGGTTATTACTAGTAGTCAATCACTTGATTTACCATAAAATTATTTTATTTTATCCTATTATGTTATTATGACAATAACTCCTTCGCAACGAGTTGCGTTAAGATGCATTTAACAACACTAGTGTTGTTAAGAAAAATAACATAACGATACTTTATTAGCATTAATCACATGTTGACAGCACTGAAATGTATTGTCAGTCTATGTCAAATTCGACGTTAGAAGGTTAGGTTTTGTTTGTTATTTGACACAAACTGACGCAAAAGTTAACCTGAAAATCTCAAATTTAACATAACCTGACAGTGCTACCACCAATACAGTATTGAGTTTTTATTTTACTAATGATACCACCACTCGCTGTTGTGTCATTAATAACCATTTTTACTATTTTTTCAAGATTAGTATTTTAGGATAAAATAAAACCGTGTTACGATATACGTAACGTTATTCGCTTTCTACATTACTCGAGAATTTTAAAGAACTCGCTCCTAACGTTGCTCGTTCATTAAACTATTCTCTTGTAATGTAAAAACCTTGATAACGTTACTTGTATCGTAAATTACTATTACATTACCAAGCCATTTATTGTTAATTCAAAATCTTACTTCTCTGAAGTCTTTTTGACTAATGTAATATACTATATGCCCAGACCTTCTTCGTAATATTTGTTCTTCTTGTTCTATTCTTAGCATTCTGCTTTTGTTTTTTATTGTTGTCTCATTCAGTGAACTGTATAATTTCAGTTGTCCTTTTCCTATACTTACATTTATTAGTTATCTTATGATCAAGTTCCTGAAGAGCGATTTTTATTTTTTTATAGTGGTCGGTTTGCCTTTGTTCAAATCATTATTTTCGCCTGCTTCATTTTCATTGGTTGTTTGTCATTCAGTTTTGCTCCGACCTGTTGTAACAAGAATGGAAAGACGGTTCTTTTCGTGCCTTTTTGATCCGTGTGGGCGGTAGATGGTTCTTACTTTACTCCCATACAAACAATTTGTGTCCTACTTTTAGTTTTTTCTACGCAATTTTTGTTTTTTAGTCCATTTTCCGTTTCTCTTCTGTCCTTTTAATTACTGGACCATCTACCTATATTCTACATACTCGTTTTTAATGCACCGTTTCAGGTTGATTTTTTCGATTATGAAATTCCGTCTGCTAAGTTTTACCACAATTGTTGCTGTGGCGACTTACTTCTGTCATTTACTTTATCTTACTGTGCCCCAAGCACTCGTTTTGTTAACTGGAACCTTTTTGTTTCGTAATTGTTTTTTTCATTTTCTTCATTTACTCTTGTTTTTTCAGCGTCCTCCGTTTTTGCTTTTTGGCATTTCCGTATAACATACTTGTCTAAGAAATCGTTTCAAAATTTACTAATTGTATGTAGGACTGCTTTAGATTCTTTTTTCATGGTGCCTAAGTATGGTCTATACTCTATAGTATTCTAAAGCAACTATGTGTGATAAATTAGTAAACATACCTTTGCCATTATTCATTACACAATAAAAACACGATAACCACAATCAAAAGGTTCCTGCATCAAGCTCTATTAAAAATAGGTAGTTTTGTTTATATTGTTAATATAATTCATTACAGTTGCGGCCAAAAAAAACGGGACACTTTTTTACCTAATTTTCAAAAAGTCTTTACTCAGATCTAAACAATGACTTTTGATGACAATTATTAATTAGAATTGTCAGTGTCAGCACTTGTTTTCGCATTTTGAAAATTAGGTAAAAAAAGTGTCCCGTGTTTTTTGGCCGCGACAGTAATTAATAAAGTATTATCAACTATTGATCTTCATTCCTCAACGATATTGTTCGTTTTCACAATTAAAGTCCAAGCCAACTTGTATATTTATATTATTTTCTTATGCATTACATTTAAGCAATGCATTCTTAAATTACAAATATTCGCAAAGCCGGTCCTGCACTAGAAGTGCATTATGAATTTTAATTTTCGAATGCTCAACAAGGACGCACATTGCATCTACAGCGGGGCGTGAATCAGTGTAGTATTTTTGGGTCATCATGATAAAGTTACGTTCAAATGCCAAAACTTTCCAAGCGAGAAAGAGAAAGACTGATTAAAATAAATTGCATTTTCTTGTGCATTGTTTAAAGTCAAATTTCAGCCGACAATACTACAAGGGGAACCAGATTCCTGTTTTGGAACAGTGATTTTGCTTAAGCATGAAATTAGAGATTAAGAGGGTTTTATGTATTCACTGAACTAGCTAATAGTCCGGGCGCCAGGGATTTTGACATGCCAAAAAAACCCAACTTGATGAAATTTTGCACATAAGTACTTTTTTGGTTGTACTTTTAAAAAAATTTTCTGCATTCGAGTGACTATGGAAAAGGTGGAAAATGCACGGGGAAAATCGAAAAATTGGAATTTCCCGAATATCTTGGAACAGAGTAAAAATTGCTATACAGCGCAACATTCTCTATAAGAAAGGTCTCTTCAAGTTTTTTCTAAAAACGCTTCATTTTCGAGATATTTAGCAATCTTTGTCGACTCAAAATTTGCGCGCGAACTGTCCCGAAAATGAATTTCAAGCGGCGCTTGACTAAAATCGCTGTAACTCCTTTGTTTGTCAATGAAATTTCATAAACCAAATTTCATTTTGAATGAAAAGCCTGAAATATTTGTAATACATAGTTTGTTCATGGTGAAAATATTTTTTTCTATTTGTTATTGAGGTGTATCCATCATAAATGTAGATAAATAAAAAGTGGACCTTTATGGATTTTTACAATATTTACACTTCATTTAATCAAGTCACTGAAATGGGCTAAAGATTAAGTAGGCAAAACAAGACCAAATTACGTTTAGCATTTTTTTAAGCTATCTTGGGCCAAATTGAACTAAGTTTTTCATATATCCTTGTTTTAGGCTCTCGTGTTTTTGCGGCACTTGTGTTTCCAGCCGACATAAATCTATCAAAGATATTATTTTTGTAAATGAAATATACATGAATTTGTTCCCAAGAACCTGTACTTTCAGAATATGTGGCTAAAAACCTTATACGTTAATGTTTTCATTCATTATTTTCTATATTTTTCGAAAAATTCCGAAAAACCATAAAAATTCTTTGAATCGGTCACATGAGTTGCCACAGGTGAATCAACTGCTGTTAATGTAGGGAACTATAGTTGAGAATCTGCTCTTTCCACCGGTGGTATTTACTTTTTACCTAAACGTCTCAGGTCATTTTGAGATTCAAAATAAAGACTTGACTTAGAACAACAACTCACTGATAGCGATGATGATGAATTTTAAATAACGATAATTATTATAACAACATTTGCCACAGTAAACATGACAATTATAACAGTATTTGTAATTTTTATAACAAATAAATTATAAAACTTTTTTTAATAAAATACCGATTTTGAGTTAGAAACCAAATCGATTATATATTAGTGAACAAAAGATTTCACAATAGTTGCCTGTCAGTAAAGACTTACCCTGGCGCCGATATATCATCGGATCACTGTCCCCTAGTTAGAAGATTTAAAACCAAACTCAAGAAAGTTAAGAAAAAAATAAGTAGAAAACGATGGAACGTGAGGAGGTTGAAAGAACAAGGAATAAGCCAAACTGTGTCAAAATTAATAAATGAGAAGCGCAAAGACATACAGGAAACAAACAATACAGAAAACATTTTGGAAAATGTATGTAAAGATTTTAACAATATTGGGAATAAATACTTGGTGGATAAATATGAGAAAAGAAAAATCTGGATGACAGACAAGATACTAGAACTTATGGAAGAAAGAAGAAAAATGAAAAACAATGAAATAAGATACAGAAACATTCAAAGACAAATAAGAAGGGAAATAAGAACAGCAAAGGAAGATTGGCTTAAAATACAATGTGAAGAAATAGAAACTCTAGAGCAAAAACACGACCTATTTAATATGCATAAGAAAATTAGAGAAACAGCTGGAGTATACAAATCCAATACAATCGGGAATTTACATAATAAGAATGGGAAAATTATTACCGACAAAAAAGAAAGAATGGGAACATGGAAAATGTATATTTTCGAACTTTTTGATGACGATAGATCAGACCAACCTCCAGAGTTCAAGAATATAGATAGCCTGATAATAACAATAGATGAAGTCACAAAGGCAATAACACAACTTAAAGACGGTAAAGCTCCAGGTCCAGACAATGTCCATACTGAATTTCTCAAGTTATTTGACGCAGAAGGAATTCAGTGGTTAGCAGAAATATTTAACAAGATATATTCTAACGGAGAAATACCAAAAGTATGGCTAAAGTCTACATTTATCCTGCTACCTAAAAAATTAAACGCCAAGTACTGTAGTGATTTTCGAACTATCAGTTTAATGAGTCACCTTCTAAAACTCTTCCTGAAAATAATACATTAGAGAATTCTCAAAATGTGTGAAGAACAAATCAGTCGCACACAGTTCGGCTTCAGGAATGCGATGGGAACAAGGGGAGCTCTATTTAGTATCCAAGTACTTTTTCAAAGATGTAGGGACGTTGATTGCGATATTCATGCCTGCTTTATCGATTATCAAAAAGCTTTTGATAATATACGGTATAACAAACTTATCAAGATACTAAACGAAATTGGTTTGGAAGATAGAGATTTAAGGATTATAAGCAACTTATACTAGAACCAAACAGCTTCCATACGCATTCAAGAAGAGAACTCCGAAGAGGGTGTGTGTTATCACCGATGCTTTTTAATGTATACTCAGAAAGAATTTTTCAAGAGGCGTTAGAAGACAATGACATTGGAATCAAGATCAATGGCGAGTATCTAAATAACGTAAGATATGCAGACGACACAGTAGTGTTTGCAGATAGCCTAGAAAATCTACAAGAACTAATGAACAGAATAGTAGAATCCAGTCAGACAAACGGACTTTCACTTAATTTAAATAAAACAAAATATATGGTAATCTCCAAAAGTAATAATCATCCTGGCCAACTTATAATGAATAACCAACCAATAGAAAGAGTGCAAAAGTACATATATTTAGGAACAACAATTAATGAAAATTGGGAGCACTCATTAGAAATAAAAAGCAGGATAGAAAAATCCAGAGCCGCATTTCTGAAGATGTCAAAAGTATTCAGATGTCACGATTTATCTTTACCAACCAAAATCAGACTATTGAGATGCTACGTCTTTTCGGTATTGCTATATGGAGTAGAGTCTTGGACCTTGACCAAGGCTTCTTGTAAGAAACTTGAAGCATTTGAAATGTGGCTATACCGACGTATTTTAAAAATCCCGTGGAAAGATCATACCACTAATCAAACTTATCTTGAAAGAATGGGTAAAGAAATAGAACTGATACTAAAGACAAAAACGCGTAAGCTGGAATACTTAGGGCACATTATGAGAAATGGACAGCTATATGAGCTCCTTCAACTCATTCTTCAGGGAAAGGTGGAAGGAAAGAGAGGCCCTGGAAGAAGAAGAATATCGTGACTGAAGAACTTGAGAACGTGGTTTAATACAACAACGGTCGGATTCTTCAGAGCTGCGGTGGACAAAGTACGAATTGCCGTAATGATCGCCAACGTCCGGAACGGATTGGCACCATAAGAAGAAGAAGTAAAAGCATAAAAAATATTAGGCACAATAAAGTCGAAAACGCAATTTTTTACGATTTTTAAAAAAGGTTAACTCTTAAATTCATATCTCGATCAATTTTTATCGTACAGAATCAATAAAAAGTAGCTCTTATTTATTAGAAGAGATATCTATTAATGATTTTGCCTTATTTGCAAAAAACACTAATTTTACAATAATTTGTTTATAACAATTGACTCAAGCATTTTTCGAAATTGGGACCTACGGTAATCGATTCCGCGTGTGAAAAAACGTTGGAAATGATCTTAATATCGTTATTTTTGCGAAATGTCATAGAGCAGTACGCGAACAACCCCTTATTTTGCAATAACTGGTTAATAACAATTTATGGGACCATTTTTGCACTTGGGACCGTTGACAATCGCTTTTTCGGGTCAAAATAAAGATACATGGTCAAATTACATGCACACAGACAGTGCACACCGAAGGACCCTGAGCGACTTGACTATTACCAAAAATTTTTTTTCAAAGCTAAATATCTCGAAAATAAAGTATTTTTCGAAGAATCTTGAAGAGACGTTTTTAGCAGAGATTTTATCGCTCTATAATTTTAGTTATACATACTATATAGCAATTTTTACTCTGTTCCAAGATATTCGCGAAATTCCAATTTTCCGATTTTCTCCGTGAATTTTCCACCTTTTCCATAGCCGCTCGAGTGCAGAACATTTTTTTTTTCTTAAAGTACAATAAAAAGCTACTTATGTGCAAAATATCATCAACTTGGGTTTTAATGACATCTTTTGTCGATATTTTGTCTCCGGCTCCTGGACTATAAGAGACAGAAGCTGTTACGATCAGAGTGCGTTTCTATAACTTTACAAATCTTTGTGCGCGCAGTTGCTTCGGGGTCCGGGGGCCTGATCTGAATTGTGCGCTCACCCCGCCCGCTTGAATTTTGTTTTTATCGGTACGTGAAGCGTTCGCTTCACCAACTAAGTAAATTAATGCACGTAATGTTTTCATTCTCCTATATTAATCACCTTACATTTAACATAAGTTTAGCAAATAATCACGTGTATGTTGTGTTATATGCTATTGATTTGGTGATCATTATACTGCGATATAAGCATTTTGTCTTGTTCTTAGCTACTGCTACCTGAATTCATGTGATTTATTTCGGATTATTGTGCTACTTTGCGTTTCCGAATTTTCTGTGAATGAACTATTATACTGTCTGTATAGTTGACCTGACATTGTATTATGCGGTTGCTTATATTCGTACCAACATTTTGTACTAAATCGTGTGCAGAAGTGTTTGTTGTTTAATTACATGTTTTGAATCAATTTTACATGTGCGTTCTGAAAGTGCACATAACAAGTGCATGTGGTATGACTTTTTCGCGAATACATCTAATTCGACCTTTTGGTGCCTATAAATCCTAGTCTTAATAATCATCGAACCCGACAAATGAAATATAATAATAATACAGATAATATTTAATGAGTTACTGTATATATGCGCGAATTGATTTCATTATTGTGAACTTCTGAAATGCAAGAACCGTTTTAATCGAATAAAAACATAAATACAGATGAATCTGCAAGCTGTAACTTATGGACATAATTGTAATTATTGGCATTATTCTTGCAATAAGAACGTTTTGCACGTATTAATTTGGAAGATTTAAATTAAAAACTCTTATTTATATTTATTAACTTTAAACAATGACTTGAGAGATACACTAAATTAAATATAAAACTGTAGATGGGCGTAGTTTCAAATTTTAGATATTTGCGAGAGGCCTTGTGTACATCTCATTTAATTTCGCTAAATACTTTTGTTTATGCACTGACTTTTAGCCGAAATTATAAAATGTAAGGATTTGGATGTATGTATAATAAACTAATGCTAAACAATTTAACAGATTTGAAAGGAAAATATGTCTGTAATTTTTATCTAACTCATTTTTGAACACTTGTATACTCCTTCAAAAATAGCATAGATACTGTCTGTTTATATTGTGAAATGCAAATTCAAATAACAATACGGGGCATTTCTCAGATTTACGGTGGGTAAGCTGAGGATACTGTATTTTTTATTTTGGCTGTTTTCGAAAAAATAAAAAACCTAAGTAAAAATCACGCTAGTGCGAGTGCTTACATATTTTAAGCTTATTACAGTTTTAAAATTTACTTTTAATTTTGTAATTTCAAATAAAATGCTCTGATGTAAGTTGGGTTGCATATCACTTCTCAATATTATCGAACACGGAATACAGCTAGAAACTGGTTAGTTAGAGCTAACTATTCGAGATTATTACTCCAGTTTCCCGCAAATAAATTGACGATTTGATTTTTAAATATAGACATAGTCAATGAAATAGTAAATCTTGCATGACAATCCGGTGGGCTTGTCTAGTTACACTTCAATAATATTCAAATTTGTGATAATACCTCATAATTTTGTACAAACAATGACTACATACAATAAAAAATAAATAAAAGTTGCTAAATTCATTCATTTTGTATGTGGAAATAATATATAAAGTAAAATATGTAGTATAATTAGAACACTATGTTTGATATCGATAACTGTCCCCATTTCCACTTAAATTGTGTTTTAGACAATGCAACTTGGGACTGTTCAAGACTTAATTGGTAAAATTGACAAACCAAACATTATCACAGCTTACAATTTTGTTCAATAAAAATATGTTTCGCGATATTATTTGAAACAGCAGTACATACCTGCAAATAATTGCGAAGACTATATTGTTTCTTATCTTTTGAAGATAAATATTATTTTTAAAGCTATTCACTCAATTTTGCTACATTATGCTACCAACTACAATTTCAGTTTAATTTAAGAAATAAATGCACACATTTTACAAGACACTAAAAGCATTTAAATTAGAATTAAAATGTCTCAGATAATACTTGTCAATTATTATCAAAAAGTGAAAAATCCTGGTACCTTTCTTGAACACCGGGGTATTATATAAACGTCTTCTAAATTTGTTGAAGTAAAATGAAATTTAAAACTATGCATTGTGTATGTATTTTATCAATTTCTGTCCAGTATAAATAACTAACTAAAAGTTTTAACAATGCAGAGAAAACAATCGCTTTGGTTATACTTACGTTTTAGTTTCGTATTGATTACATTAGTCGTCAGCAGAATGAAATTTACTTGACTAATGTTCTTTCTGCATATGAAACTGATGAAATCAGATATGTCCATGTCCAACCAGTTTCTCAAATTTTGTTTTTAATGATAAAATCTGTTAATTGGTTTATTTTAGGTATCAATGACCTTATATTAAGGTGAGCTAATCTCATTACAAAGAAATTATAACTGACCCGTATATTAAATAGAAATTAAATGATTTTGAATAAGGAACATGTAATTACAGTTATAAATTGAGAGTTATAATTATATTAACCATCAATAAGTAGTAAAAAAAACTGAATGTGTAATCACAATTGCAAAATTAAAAATTATGTATTTATCAGAGAGCAAATGGACTATCACCAAATAACTATCAATAGAGATCGTGTGATACTGATAATTATAAATTATAAATATAAACGTATATATGTATATATTCATCAGAGAAGAAATTAACCGTCATGGAGTAAACATAAGATATGGAAACGTAATAACAAATACTATAAATTGAATGTGTAACAAAAAATAAAAAGTCAGAATAATCAAGGGTTATATCCCGAGTGCATCAAGTTTAATCGGTTAAACTCGGTATGACCTTTAATTTTGAAAATGTTGTTTAGCAAATGACTTGAGTGTATGATAATTTTATCTAAAATTATCATTCCGGAAAGCATTTGCTCTAAAGCAAAATTTTAAAAATTATGTAGTAGTACACAGTTTAACCGATTAAACTAGACGCTCGAGGGGTATATGTCAAGATTATTTCCAGAATAAAAACACGTAATAAGAACTAACAGTTTTTTGTTGTATTTATATCAGACACAGGAACCATTTTTTAATAAAAATAAAAGTAAATTCACTTATTATTTTTGGGGTTAGTATAACTTATGAAAAAATTACAATTTGGAAAAATAATTTAAGTTTTTTTATTTGCGATTTGCATACTAGAAGATTCTAATTTGTTTGGTTTTCAAGTTGCCGCCTTAGAGGTGCTTGGCTGCTTCTGTACGTCATTTGTATTGCAACTTAATTTGTTAATAAACTGCTCAACTACAGGTCTAAAGAGTAGCTTCAGAATGTGTAGTTCAAAACGTGACCACCGAACTTCTGTAGATGGCGCCAAGTGGAATTATAGTGCACCCAGAATGTGTAGTTCAAAACGTGACCACCGAACTTCTGTAGATGGCGCCAAGTGGACAAGCCGCCACTGTGCTACAATGCTTGGAAATTTTGCAAAGTGGAAAATCGCCATCTTTCGCCAAAACCAAATAGCGCATGAAGGTGCTCGGGACCTTAGCAACAACTTTGCCCCCTTTCAAAATTTCGATATCTGTAGCCGTTTGAAAGTTACAGGCGATCCAGGCAGACAGACAGACAGACAGACAGACAGACGGACAAAACGTTCGCATAAGTACGCTGAAGCTACTAATAACGCTTAGGTGGTGTTGAGTATCCATTTACATATATCGTTTTATTGAACTTCTACTTTCGTGGCCCGTTATTTTAATAAGCTGTTGCTCCCGCGTTCCCTTCTTTACTAGACTAATGACATCTATAGCTCGATTAGAGTGACTTTTTATTTTTAGAGTTGCGTGTAAACCAATTTTTGAAGCTGCATTTTCCGTCGATTTTGATAATTGACTTCTGCCAATAGGTGAATTTGTGTATCAACCAGAAGTTTAATTTTTATTCTAGTATCTATTGCATGTCAGAAATAGACGGTTTGTTGTTATACTTCACAGAAATCGCGATTCACTTCATTAGAAGATAACCATTTAGTATTTGCACATTTTTTGTTACTCCCTTGTACAGTCTTACTAAACACAGAGTTATATTCTAATCGCCCTACAATGGTACACAAGAATTAGGTAACTACATGAAAATTATAGAAATTCCTCACAGTTTACCTGTTGGCCGTCTTCTATTCCCAACCTCTTCTTTAAAATGATCTAGTTCACAATTCGCGGCTTCTCTGTCCCTCCAACCTAGTTCCACTGCTGTCATGTGGTACAGTTTCTTTTGTAATTCTTCCTGACTGTCTTCATCCCAAACTAAAATGATTTTTTTGGTAATCGTCTGCATCTAGAGCAGTCAAATTGCTCTTTCTTTTAGCGATTCTGTAAATATGCCACCCGCACCCCTAGGGCACTTAACTTCAATGTCCTAGAATGCGCAAAAGATAATATTATATTTTGTGAAAAACATATCCTACAGTTTCTTCACAGTTGTAATTCAAAATGTGTTCACAGCGTTTTCCTTATAATCCTCGCCATCTCTCCGCCTCATATTGAAAGCCCAGTCTTTGAGGACCAAGGCAATATAGTCTTTAGTAATTTACTGACCTGCAATTCTCATCGATAATTTATTATAATTGTACTCACCAGTGGTGAGGCACTTCTGGCGTACTCTGTACTTCTGGCAATAACGTTAAAATAATTGACCTTGCATTAGTTAGCATCAACCCATTGGTACCTCATCGCTACCTTCACTGGTTGGGTTATCTGTCGTTGCCTTTCGATAGTAGATACTAGATAAACTATTGTTACAACCCGTACAGAATCGTTAAAACTCGTAGGCTACTGGTCTTTCACAGTAATGTAATTACCGTAAATCTTGCTAGGCAATGCGGAACCACGTGCTTCCGTGGGCTTACATTATTATTGCGAAACTTATTATGCTTCCGCGGATCACTGTGCAAAACTTCGTGCTTTCACGGGATCCATACCTTCGATTATCACATAATCGACCAGCACGAGCAAGAACTTCTTAAGTCTACCGATCGCTTTAATGCCAAAAAGCTACCAAACATCACTTAATTTCATACGATAGTACATACATTACACACTAGCTAATCTAATTCACCATCTAAGGATACTCATAAACGCGCTCAGTTGACTATTTAGCTTCTGAATGTTCTCTTCGTAAGATTTAAACTGTTACTGAATATACGATTGCAGCTGGCCGAATTAAAGTTTTTTCCTCCGTAACTGATATAGTTTTGACTCCGGCATTCAGTCAAAAGAAAAAATTATAAATAAGCACACTTCGGCACGTTTATCCAAGTCGAGCGCAAATTTGCGAATAAATGTCAAGTTACATGTTCAACTTTGAGAATTTGATAGACTGCAGCTATATTTGGTTATTAAAATAAACTTTAACGCAAGCGTTTAGAGGAATACTTAAATAATATGTGATTTGTTTAACGAACGACTTCTGGGATTCGACCATATCGAATTGTTGAGGTAGAAGAACTCACCGTTGCGCCCACTTTCGCAAGGGTATTATCAGGAGTGTGAGAAGCAAGTGCAGAGTATTGCAACGTGTCGATCACGCGATAAGCGAAACTCTTCTACGTATTGGAAACAAGACGGTGAAATATATAAACAAGTGTCTTTACGGTTGAGTGAAGCAGAAGGCAGAGAAAAAGAAAAGTTTCGTTTCAATTGAAATCTATGGGATGTTTGTAAATTTTTATTGTTTTGCGAATCGGGCTATTAAAGAAACGAGACCTAATTTGAGGCCATACTTGTTGTAATATTTACTTTTGTGTTCTTGGGGCTGTTGGAAAATATGCTATTATTTCATTTGTAGTCTTATAATTATGAGCTTTCGACTAAATCAGCCACTGAAATATAATACGTTCTAAATTTAGCACAAAATCGGAACGAGTCCCAAATAAATTTACAGGCGGAGGGCTGTTTTTAAGAATCGGCCGGCGTTTTAGCAGGTAGATTTAAATTATGGAAAGGCCTTTAGCCGATAATTCTCATATTTGGAATGTTGTGAACCCGAAGTGACCGGGGGTTGCATTTTAGAATGCGAGGGTGCTTATGTGTTTTTGGGCAGTCTGTAGGCGAGATCGCACATGTGTGGACGCGAGCCTAATTCTCCGCGAGTGTGTGATTCCGCCGCGATTACGTTTTGAAGTGAAATGAATTGTAGATTATAATCGAGTGAATAAAACGATGAGGTCTGTAATATCTAAATAGAATGCTAGTGCTTGAGTAGCTTAGAAAATGCAGCTATTGTACAGCGAAGACGAACATTCGATATTGTATCGTACTGATGCTGATTGTAGACAGCTTTGTTAATTGGATCGCTGTTTATTGTCGCAGAGGGTGCCCTCGTACCTGGGTTAATGGCTATCCGGCGAGATAGCCTACGACCCTTGACCTGATAAGCATTGTGCTTTTCAGTGGCCTCAGTTAGCGCGACTGAGGGGCTTTTGGTGAAGCTCAATTCCCAATGATGCCTTGTACGTGTGCCTTTTACAGTCCATGCGGCCACTGTAACTGCGGGTACATTGACATGGGTTGTACCCATTGATGCCGTTAACGTTCGGTTAAGACATACTAGATGCGGTAAGCATCCGTGGTTTCAGGATATTACAGGTACATCATCGAAGGTGCACCGAAGAATATACCTGATGATAGCTTCTTCGAGATGCGGCGCGGGACGACGCGGGGGGCCCATACGACCCCCTGTAAGTATTATGTAATGAGCACATTACTGCTAAAAGCTGAATGTCTGTTGTTTTGCTTGCATGACTGAGTGAAATTGGCTGGGTTTATGTTCACGGACAAGGGCTCGCCGACCACTTCGCAACCCACAGTATCATGTTTCTGATTTAAAACCCCAGACCGCAAGGGCGTTATGGAATTTCTGGTAAGTCGCCAGTTCTTGTGAAATTTATGCATGTGACCGATCTGAATCCTGGAAAAATAAATTAGCCCAGGGCACCGAAAAGATGTGCCTACATACTGATTTTTACTGGAAGAGTAGTTTCACCAATGTAGGCAGCATTACAGGAGCAAGATATTTTGTAAACAACCTGGCGATGGCATACCATTCAACTTATCTTTAGGTGACAGGAAATATATGAGAGTTAAGTTAAGTTGTGTTAAGCTGCCGTACACTTCTGTTTTTTGCCCTTGCTACAGTGTTTCGCTTTTGGTGTGGTAAAGTTGACTTGCCATGATATTTTGCTTTCCACATTCCCGAAGAAACCCCTTGCAAAAATGGGCAAAACATTGAGTCCTTCTAATTCAGCAATGATACGGTCCAACTCTAAAACCAATTGCAAGCTACGACTATGGCCGCGAAAGCCTTCGAAATCAACATGAGATTTGCCGATTATATAAGAGTATCTACGAAGAACTACATTTAAATATGTAGGAAATGTTTTCCAAAAATTAGGGTCGTTCAGGTGCTATATTATTCTAAAGAACATTTGGACTTGAATGGGGAATAACCGATTTAGTGCTTGCACTTGTCACAATAAATTATCAAACTACGTGTAGCATGTCTTTTGAAAGAACCAATGCAGAGGTTAATGCCGCTTAGGTCACATTTCAGCCAACATTAGTAAATCAATTATGACCTTTGGAAGTTAAAAATAATATATCAAGCCATGTTTACAAATCTACAGCGAATTATTACCAATACATCGCTTCCTGATTCCCAAATAATGCCAAGAATTACTTTCTACGCAAGAACACTCTTGCTTTCATTTGCTGCATTAACATAAGTTACACTCGCACTTTCCTGTACAGAACTGCATAGAACCAAGCTGTTTCCCAAGCAATGAAGAGTGAATCTCACGAACTGTATTGTTTCGCGAAGTTCGCATCAGATAATGAGCGCCTATGCTGACCTTTGCTAACAATAATCGCATGCTTTCTCCTGCTGCGGCCAAGCTCATTACCATTGCTTTTATATAAAACAACCTTAACCTGAGCAATATGAATATTTTATACTCTGATAGGCTGTCGTTGGTAGCATGTCCGCGACGTGCTACATTTGCGAGAATCTGGAACGTTGCTATCATTTTCGAGCAAAGTGCTTGTTAGGTAAGCCACTGGATCGTGGTTTTGGCGGGCAAGGTTACGATTATAGTAATGATATAATAATAGGCCTCTTGGGTTTACGAGCTTATTTGCTAACCTGTCCAAAGGGAGCAGCTGTTTTTGTTTATTTGGTGACGAGATTACTGGATCAGTTTTGCTTTGAAAGATTTGCATTCTTGTATACTGCTGTATGGCTTTAATTGGTTTCTATGAGAGTCTATCAAATTGGATGCACGCTTTAATGGCTGACGAGTACTTTCTTTTAGGGGCGTCCCTAAAAATTCGATTGACCATGTGCAAATCTTCCTATTTATATCCTCGATTTAGGATTTAGGCTTGATAGCAGATTAGACAATTGACTGGTTTAAACTTTATTTTAATTTGTAACAAAAAATAACATTGCAATGAAATATTTCAGATTTTTGTAGAAAGGGGGGTAATATGAAACTGTTTAAAATACTGTACTTGTACGTTTCTATATATATAGTTCTTCATGCATCAATGGCGTACAACAGGTGTTTTGGCGTGTTATGCAAAAACTACATCACTGAGGGGTATAGCATGACAAGACCCAAAGACGCTAGTGACGCTTGAGGTGCATACAAAACTTTCTGTAAGATTGAAATTTTATTAAAAATCTGTAAAGGGGTTTACACGGAAGTTCCCTCGCTAATTAGGTCAATTTGCAAATAAAGAACCGTAATCTGCTGGAATTTGAACTTCGTGCTCCCAGGTGATTATTTTGAGGCTAGTTTTTAGTCCGCCGCTAAATAACTGAGCCACGGGCATGCTCGAATGGGACGCGTTTATGCTGCATCATAAAGATAAGTTACTATTCTGTTCCATTTGTGATGTTTACCTTGTATCTGTTAGGTCTCATTTCGCCAATGATAACGCCTGAGCTATGTGCAAATTATTGCTTTCATCTGATAAACTGAACTGAGTTGCTTGCGTGCGGACGCGTGCAGAATCGCTCTGTGTTTATGTTTAATTTTGTGTAGTTGCAGTTCGTCAAAAGTGCTAATTTTGAGTAAAATGGCTACGTGTAATGTGTGATTTGACATTCTACCCCCAGAACAAGACTATGTAGTTTGTGGAGGCTGCAAAAATGGACTTCATTATTTGTGTTCCAGAATACGGGAAACAAATTATAACAACCTTAACAACGACACCAAGGCCGCCTGGAAATGTGGTACCTGCAAAAGTAAAGGTGTTGTGAGTGTAGATAATCCTATCAATTTATCCAGCAATATTAGCCCCGAAATACTGCAGATAATCACAGCTGCTGTTGAACAAGTAGTTAGCGGAAAAAATAAGGCGCTTCCTAAAAAGCTTGATGCGTTTCAAAAGTTTCTTGATAATTATAACGAACAAGTTGAAGACTTAAAAAAGATGTTGCAGGAGAGGCACAATAAAGTTGAAGAATGTTTAAATAGGGTGGATAAATTAAATTAAAAAAAACTAGACCTGAAGCGGGTAAGCCATGAACTGAAAAGCACGATAAATAAATTGAAACAATATGATTGAATTCTTTAGAATTACTTGTGAGTGCCTGAACCGAAGAATGAAAACATGTTTTCTACAATTAGTGCAATCGGAAGAGCGTTAAACTATGAAGTGAAAAAAGAAATGATCGACGCCTGTCACAGGTTGAAGTTAGATGTTCAGCGACGCCAGGAGCCTAGAACTATCGTCGTAAAATTCGTCAGTCGAATTCATAAAGAGTCATTCTTGCAGGCAAGAAAAATTAAGCGCAACTTTTCTACAAGTGATTTGGACCCTACTTGTGGTACGTCAAAGCCAGTGTATATAAATCAGTCGTTATCTCCTGATACTAGGAAATTATTTGCAAAGTGCCTCGAGTTTAAAAGATCTAGCAGTATAAAATATCTGTGGATTAGGAATGGGAAATTCATGATGAGAAAACGTGATTCCAGTCGTGTATATGTAATTAATTATATCGCTCACTTTAATGTTGTACATTAAGGAAAACAAATTTTATTTAAATGTTTGGTAGGTATCCAAATATACTTTTTTACTGAAAAGTTAAATAATTCCTTTACATTGGAATTGATTGCGATTAAACGTCAATATTAGATCTTAGCCCACAACTTTACACAATATTTTTAATAATGATATTTTAATTTCTCTGGGTGATTTTGTTCTTTATAAAAGAATAAAATGTAAACACAGGTAGGTACATGTTTTTCTGCAGATTTTAATTTTAATTCATCGTTATACATTTTTATTGTTTTGTGGTCACTGGTTATATCATTTGCTGTATGTACTCGTAGTTCTTATTAATTTCAATAATCTCGGATTGTTTGGTACACATAGGTTTTAATAACATAATTGAGTTAAATGTAGATTTAAGTAGAGATAATAGTAATTTATTTTTCTATTTGTGGTGTATTGGCAGTGCAGAAAGGGTACTTGCATTGCTCCAATGTGTATGTATGTATGTATAATCTGTTACCTCATTTACCTTGCGGTGTAGAGGCTGGTGCTTTATGCGCTGGCATCTGGCGGTACAATGCTCAACTTGCCCCGGATTCGGGATACAGAGTTGGAGCGCGGCTTTGGTGCTTGCGCAGCAACCATTGTCTGAGATGTTTGTCTTGGTGATGTGTTGACCTTGTTACTCTATCTCTTAGGTCTGTGGTTTTGAGTAGAGCACAGTTAAGTTGGTGCCAACTGTGAATGATCTCACCGAGCCCGATTCCAATCGCCAAGGCTACGGAAAAATTCCGACCACCGCTTAATGCAAGCCTGGTGCTTACCCAACTGCGCCACGAGGCTTCTCTGCTTCAATGTATGTTTTTTATTTTACCTTTAATATCTGATTTTTTGTTTGTTTAGCAAATGACTGATAATGTTGCTCATTTAAATGCACGTTCTCTCAGAAACAATTTTACAGAAATTAGGAAGCTGCGTCTATCGTCCAATTAAGATGTTGTGGGAGTGACTGAGACATGGTTGTCATCCAGTGATTCTAATAATCTCATACACATTCGAGGCTTTCTGGCTGTTCGAGGAGATAGAGCTACCGCAACTTGGGGCGAAGGGGTACGTGTATGTGTATTAAAAATAATATCAATTATTCAATTGTTTCAATCTAAAAAAATTCTGCAGCCATCGAACAACTTTGGATCAAACTAATGTTTAAAAATACAATTTTGTTATTTGTTACAGTTTATAGAAGACACGAGTATTCTTATGCAGAATTTATTGTTTCACTGGAGGACTCAGTTTCTCTGACTACACCCATTTCAAATGAAATTATATGTGTAGGAGTATTTATTTTATTTAGCTTTTGACCATTCCATGTCCACTTTCTATTGTGAAGGCATTTCGGGCTGGAACAGCGTGTATACGTATGTATATTCGTTTTGGGTATCACTATGCCATCTATCTCGTTACGGGTGTACCCATCTGGATTTCCCCATGCCCTGTTTCTTTTTAAAGACGTTATTCGTGGCATAAAGTTGTCGCTCTTCTATAAAGTTTATTTCCGTGTCCTTATCCGTAGTTTCTTAACCTGTCTTCATTGTCTTCATTCATTGCTTGGCAATATAATTACCAATGATTACATTATTTATCACATTTGTATTTACTTCTGGCCTTTTTGATGTTTTCATAGAGATGGTGTAGGTCCTCCTCTTTATGTGCTGCTGTTGTGTCGTATAGTTAAACCATTTTCGCATTGACTTTCTCGTCTATTTGGATTAGTGGTAGAGCTACTCCATTAGAAATACATATACATTTAGTTGTATGTTGTACCACGGTTTTGTTAATATAAATCTTAACCCTTCGGTGCTAGCGTCTTATTTGCCTTTATAGTAGAACGCTCTTTCTGGTTGTAATTGTAAGCACCCTTCGTCTTTTTTCTAACTCCCCACAATCCGAGAATATGTTACAGGCGAAATCTGTATTAACGACACAGAACAATTTTTTACAGTGCAACTACTCTTCAAAACAAACCGTTAGTTTGTTAGTTCATAAAAACTACACAATCGGAAAAATCACGCACGATCGCTGCCCTAACCCCGTTACGATGGGTTGTAACAAAAGGTTGCTCTAGCTTAAAATGCTCAGCGAAAAGAGCGGTTTCTATACGACCTTAGATTAGGGCTACGACCGGTAAACGATATGAGGGTGTTAAATATTGAAGCGTCACCCCGTTTGTTGGTACACCCGTTGACTCCAAAAGTGGAAACAAATAAGCAGCGGCAGCATCACAAACTTACCTCTAGTTAATTTTCTCCAAAACTTCTTTGTATTCCTTACCAAGAAAACAATACAAATACGTATACAACAGTTGATATATGAAATAATAATCTACCAAGTACTTAGTTAAATAAAATCTATTGAGTTTAAAATAGGTGAAATATTTGCACACACATAAAATCCAATAAATGGGTTAGTAGCTTTAAAATTACTTGACGGGAACGACGTTTACTTACAATAGTGACATCAACAATCGTGAATTTAACAACAACAACAAAACTTACTACGGCGATATTTTTTGAAAGTTTATTAAAAGCCAAACATACAATCTCAAACTAGGTGCGCATCGACTTTGCTTAAATTACGCATGGACATCTTCCGAATAACGTAGCAAAAAGAGGTTTACAGTGCATTATAAATAACTAGGGACAAATTCCTGGTTTGCAGGATCCAGGGCAGTCAACAGTGATGTCCACCGAAGCTGCAAACAACTGGTAAAATCAGCAACTGCTAAGGGTGTTTGCGGAATGCGAGAACAGGGCTTTGAGATTATGGTTACCACGGCCAGGAGTTGAAACGGTAATAATTACCCAAGGTTAAATGGACGACGCACAAATGTTCAATATCCGGTATAAGATCAGCTAAAGCAGTAATTGGAGGTCTTGCAACCTCCCGGTAAAGATTGTTTCAACCACAACTAACTTATTTGCATTCCTTTAACTCTAACACTCATTTTCGCGGAACGGCTAACTGTTGCCAAGAAAGAAAACACTCACTACTTCAATAGGCACAAAAACCGACGAAAAGCACACAGCATACTAAGACTTCGGGGAAGTTTTCGCCTCCATAACAACAAATTTTGCAGACAGTAGTCCTCCAGAGCGGTGATTAAAATACGATAAACGGACTACGTTATTTCATCCGGTGCAGAAAACATATGTAAATTTAGAACTCCCATAAATAAACTTGAATCGATAATCCTCAAGTAAGCTGAGAAACGCTGCTATTTAAAACAAACATAATAAAGTTTTGACTGCAACAGTAAACTATTAATTTACGCTTAAGTTATACTGGAAAAATACTACAATCTCGGTTATAAATGCGGGAAAATGCAGGAAAGCGCTAAATTTCGTAAATTGTCGTCAAAAATATTACAATTCACTTTTCATGTCTAATTCTGAGGTCACTTAATCTGTCATCACTTGAAATAGCCCGCATTAATTATTAATTTTGTTATTTGTTTACTAACCTCCTGCTACATCCACTGTCTAGATGCTGTTTTGTTAAGAAATTTTGGAATGCATGAAGACTATGGGCTGTTTATTTTTCTGCAAGTAATATTGTTAATCCAGGATACACCTGTTCACAATGAGTCATTCTGGATCAGACCTTACAGAAATTATCTGTTGGTCCACGTGAAGTACTCTATTTTCCTTCTATTTTCTCCGGTCCGCTACCTACCTGAAGACGAAGCTGTAGGAAATAAATACATAAGGATAATCTGTGAAGCTTATCTAAGGTCATCAGCGTGTGAAAAATAAAAGAAAAGGTTCAATATTTTCGATTATAGTGGAGTATAGCAAGGCAACCCATTATCTCTAACACTACTTGATGAAAACTTGAGCAAATATCCGGAGACTTGAAATGGGAATACCGTGTCCATGCTACGCAGCCAACGTGGTAATTTTCTAAGTCGAGTCTTAACAAGATATGTTTGAGTGTTATTTTAATGCCAAACATTGAATTCAGCTCCTTTTAGCCTTTGGTAATAAACTATGACAACAATCTGTCAACGTGCAGGCTAAAATGAAACAGTGAGTAGACAATATGTTTTCATAAATTTATTGTTATTTCATAATACTAGATTATTAAATTTTAGATTGTGGTTTACAGGGATTGCGATTTGATTAACATTAGAAATTAGCGACAACTACTGACCAGATAAATATGTAAAAGGAAGCACCACGAAAGGATTTAACATAAAAAATCAATAGCAACTACCGCTCTCACCTGCTACAGGTGCAACCTGATCCATCAGTGAAGAAACAAAGTCGAATAATTATGGAGTCGACAGTTTCCAAATTAACTAATCGGAAATGATTTGCGACATGGTGCTTACATTTCCCTTTTCCAAGAGCATGACGAGTGAAACTTTTACATTGTGTCAGCAGCGATGAATTATGGTTACGTCAGTAAGTGTCTAAGCATCTTCGAGAGAAATATGCATTGGAGAAATTGCAAACGTGAGCTATGGTTGCAGCCGGCTGATATCTGAAGGTCGTAGGTCACCCGATTCCTCAGTTTTTGCACTCTTCATTCAATTCACGTTCAGGTTAGATTGGTCTAAAATCGAGGATTAATTAAGCGTGTCTTCGTATTCGAATCGAATTTGCTAAACCTATACATTGCCAAGAACCCGTGAGCACTGACCTTTCACCTTCGCTCCCGAGGAAGACTCCGCGCAGATTTAATGCAAATGTGGTCCGGAAGGATGCCTTTCACCGTACGCACTTTTATAAGGCTTGTATTGAAGAAGATTCCAGTTTTTGTTACACAATTAGCCTACAGAAATGCCTAGGAGCGAAATATCAGTTATTGTGCAACTCTGAAGTTACTATTTGATTATGTCGCACTTTTAGAAAGCACAAGCACTGGATACAATACAATTCTGAGAAAAATAAACAAATATTTAAGTGTCGGAATAAAGTTTTTTCATTTGTCTATCACATTGGTCATAGGATTTGTACTTGTGCCAGGTTAACAAACTTATTTCTTTTTCTTTATAGAACGAAGCATATACAATTTTATTTTCTGTTTTTTATGCAATTTTCTTGTTAGTAATGCACAGTTCGTATTGAATGTAACTGAAATGTAGTGATATCAGAATCAGCACTAAGGTCACCAAGTGTTAAGTCACCAGACGGCGCTAAGAAATTTTTGTAGCGCCAATTATTATTATATCTAACTCGAAGATTAATAGGGGAGGGAGGTTGAGACGCTGATCTAAACCTATAGAAAAGGCGTTCTCGAACTTACAACGCCGCAATCACATTTATGGCTAAAATTCAAGTTTTATCCATATAGCTTCCAGGTGTACTTATAATTAAACTGCGAGGTTCAAATCCGGAACCGTACAGGATTACGATCTCTTATAGTAGGAGAGCTGGTGAAATTTTTTTGTGATCATTTAGTTAAAACCTATTTTTTGAGAGAATGTTGCTGGAGGCATGTATAAGTGTCATCTGTAAGGATTCCCCTAGATAGCGGTATCGGAGGGAGGCAGAACACCCCTAATTTGCACTGTCAGTATATGTCAAATTCGAGATGAGCCGGTTAGGTTTTGTGTCAGTTTGTGTTAAAACTGACGGAAAACCTAACCTGCTAACCTCGAATTTGACATAACTTACACTAAAGAAGTCCATAAGGAACGGCTGTGGAAATTGAAACGTATGAATAATAGGTTGGTGGCATTGTAAGTCTATGTCAAATTCGAGGTTAGCAGGTTAGGTTTTCCGTCAGTTTTGACACAAACTGACACAAGACCTAACCGGCTCACCTCGAATTTGACATATACTGGCAATGCAAATTGGGGGTGTTCTGCCTCCCTCCGATACCGCTATCTAGGAGGATCCTTACAGATGACACTTATACATGCCTCCAGCAACATTCTCTGAAAAAATAGGCCTTAACTAAATGATCACCAAAAAATGTGTCCAGCTCCTAGACTATTAGGTCTGTGGTTCTGAGTAGAGCACAGTTAATTTGGTGCCCAAGTATGAATGGTCTCACTGAGCCCGATTTTAATCGCTAAGGATTAAAAAAAAAATCCGACTCCAGCGGGATTCGAACCGAGGACTTGCTTAATGCAAGCCTGGCATTTACCCATCTGTGCCACGCGGCTTCCCAAAGAAACAAATGCGGAATCTAAATTGTAATAAATAAAGAAAAGCTTCCACTTTATACCTATTTTTAATAATATATTTTATCTACGGCCACTACTAAAAGTAGGCCTTTTAGCGCTAGCTTGTTTCACTAAAAGTGACGTTTTATAGTTTACCGTGGTTAAAGAAATCAGCTGTTTACTTTTAGCTCTAGCGTTAAAAGTGAAGTGAGGTTATAAAACTACAATTTCGAACTGGAAGTGCAGTTGTAAAGTTATTCTAGTTGCTTCTTGCGTTACAGGTAAAGTGTTTTTGAAATAATTAAAGCGTTATGTAATGAATACACTCAGATGTGGAGTATCAATAATTACATTTCGTAACTCACCTTGACAGTACTGGCGTGGTACACAATCGCCCGAGCGGCGTGGCCAACTGTTTATTATGACATAAATTAAAAGTGTCGCAGATGCAAACCTTAGTTAAATCGATATTTATGGATTAATAACGGTAAAATTAAGGTCGTAGATAAAATATTGTATGCAACGCGTGCTAAAAGTCGTTTATGCACGAGACATGTTATGAAACTCAGTCTTCGGCTTCGTTTCATAATTTTCATGTCTCGTGCATAAACGTCGACTTTTAGCACTTGTTGCATTAATAGCTATTATTAGCAGTGCACTAAGCAAACACTTCTTATTCTATCGGTTTTTTTATGCAGAAGATTTATTTCAGAACATTGTCATAGGTTTGATATACCGATGAGGCCACAATTATATATAACAGCAATGAGATAACATGAATAAGAATATAACACGTACTGCTTGAGTAAGAAAGAGATAAACATAGTAGCAAATATTCGAGAAGCCTTGACTCTTAATTTAAGTATGACATTTGTCAACTAAACATGCTTACTAAAATAATTTCTTGGTATGGCCATCTTTTTCTTACTCAAGCATTCTATTTTGTTATTCATGTTATCTCATTGCTGTTATATATAATTATGGCCCCATCCGTATATTCTGTTTCTAAAAATGTATTAAAAGCTCGGTCTACTTTAATAATTCACTATAATTCTATCTGCACTGGAGGGCTTCTACTTCTCTAATTTCCTTCCTCATTACTCATATTATATACATTTTTTGAATCTGCGGAATCTATATACATAAAGGGTGTCTCAGAATGAATTTCGATTTTGTTTCTAAGAAAGATTTAGGGGAGACTGTCAGTGTCAGAAATTTTTTAGCGTCGGAGTTTTGATTAACATCTTTTGGAGTTTCTGTCCAAATGGAGCGTTTTAGTGGTGAGAATGTTTTGGAACCAGCACAATTTAGAATATATTGAAAGTTCATCCACCAATTTGATTTCTTCTTGGGGGGCAGTATTAAAAGTAAAGTGTACAAAAATCATCCGAGGAATTTGCAACAACTTAAGCATCAAATACGGGATCAAATCACAGCAATTCCCGAAGCACTCTTCCGACAAGTTCTAATAAATGCAAGACACCATTTGGAGGAGTGCATAAGACGCCAAGGGCAACATTTAGATGATATTCTCTTTCAGGTTTAATTTCCAAGAATTATTAATTGTATTCCTGAGTTTAATTGATTAACAGTTTTAATAATAAGCGAGCTATATTTAAAAAAAGCGCAATTTATTTTGAGTAGGGTTTCCAGTGCCGGGATCCGGTCCCGGGACCTTCCCGGGATTTTACCACAAAAACCGAGTCCCGGGACCACAGCCAGCCCAGGCGAAGTCCCGGGACCATGTCAACATGCGTGCGTATACTCAATATCAGAGAATTATTAGGACGGGTATTCACTGGCGTATTACTCATGCCTCTTGCACATTTTCATTATTTGCGTTTTGCGTAGGCAGAAGAGGTATTGTTTTCGGTGTGTGTTGTTTCCGCCACATTTGAATATATTCTTCTATTTATGCATTTTTCTGTTCCTTTTATTGGATTTAAATATATTCTACGCGTAGTCGTGTGCGTACGTAGTTACAGTAGGGTAACTAAATTTATAGACTTTTCATTCTACATTAAAAAAAATAACGATTTGAAGTCAATATGGCAACAATTTCATATATTGAAGATAAACAATGGACGAAATAAATTTTGTTCCAATAAGATGATCATAAACAGAGGCAGCTTAACGAAAGGATTACACAAGCACATTGCAGTTCAAACAAAAGCAAAAAATGAAGAGCTACAGACATTTTTGGTACCAGAAGAAAGCAGTGAAGTTATAGACGAGACCCAACAGATTGCCAGCACAGAAATAATTTATTTAACTTAAAACACTTGTTTTACTTTAGAAATTGCATTCGGAAATCTCACCTGAACACTATTTTCCTTTCGGGACTTGGAAACCCTAATTCTGAGACATCCCATTATTTAAAATTTAAAACGTCAATCATTTCCTTTTGACATCTATTTTTAGACTTCCACCGGGCCGATTTCGATAATTCTTTTTTTAAATGAAAGCCGTCACCGTGTAGATGTGTACAAAAGTCCTAAATTGCAAATAACTGCATAACTTTTAGAAAAAAACCAAAATATTGTAGCCCGCAAGTGACGTAGCTTTAGCTTCCAGCCCCGAAGCAGTGGAACAAGTAAACGCTCGAAGTCGGCCCGCGGTGTTCTGTTGATTGTTGTAATGGGCCACTGTACTGGCTCGAATTTGTTTGTGTAAAATACGACGTAAAATGCGTCATGGATTGAAATTACAAGAAATATTCACTCATATGAAACTCCAAATAATAGACTTGACATTATAGCCCGTGTATTTATTGCAAAAGTGAAGCAATTATTGACGCTGATTAATAAGAATACAGTATTCGGTAATGTTAAAGCGTTCAGTTATGCTGTTGAATTTCAAAAGCGAGCATTGCCCCATGTCCACTTATTAGTCACTCTTGAGGATAATTGTAAATTTCGTGAAGTTGAAGATATTAATAAAGTTGTATCAGCTGAAATTCCTGATCCTAACAATGGTGTAACGCTATTTAATTTAGTTAAAAATCACATGCTACATGGACCTTGCGGAAGCTTAAATCCGTCTTGCATTTGCATGGACAATGGACATTGTAAGAAATACTTTCCATAACAATTTTCTGAAAAAACTAAAGAAAATGTCAACGGTTATCCAATCGTTACAAAGACGTTTTGTTACTTGCAAAATATTTTGCAACGGGTCCACTAGTTGTGTTTATTTGATGTTTCTTTCTTTATTACTCTATATACTCTCCTGATCCTGTTAATCTAACTTCTTGTAGCTATTGATTGCAATCTATAAATTTTTTTCTCCCCCACCGTTTTCCTTCCTGGTTCTCTGGTCATCTAATCTCTAGACCCTTGTAATTGGCTTATCACAACTGGTTTATCTTAGTATTTCCTGAATTATTTTCATCTCTGTTCTTCTTATATCGCTTGTGATGGCGCGTTTGGCAGTAGTCGATATTCTGTTTGACACTGTTCTCGTTTTTCTTTAGATTTTCTCTATTTTTAAATTATTTTTCCAATTTCTTTCACCCTCTTTTGTTATACTTTCCGGCTCTTTCTGTATATTTGTTGCTGTTCAAACTTTTTATTTTCCAGATCTTGGGTATCTGAGTTCTCGCTAATTGTCGTCCTAGTTGTTAATTTTATCCGCTAACTTTTTCTTTTTCTTGATTTTTTATGACTTATGTTTATGTTGGCTCGTCGATTGGTTAATGTATTATTCACAAATTGTTTATTATTTAGAGTAACAAAATAAGATAAGACGGTGCAAGCGCTTTATCTATACTTCTATCCGCTCTTTGGGATGCCCGCTCTTTAAGACGCATTAATTTAGTGTTCGTAATGTCTTAAAATGGCGCTTTCAGTGTGGGGACAGAACACGCCTATAATGTGGCATTTCACATTCAAAGGTGACAATCCGAATCTTTCAAAAGTAAATAGAAATACATTCGATACCCAGCTTCGAACTAGTGACATTAAGCTCAGCAGCCCAACTATGTACTACTACACCACCGTGCTTCATTGTTACGCGGCCGCATAACGGCTATTACGGGTATCATCAATACAAATCGAAAACTAAATACAGAGAAAAACGAGAAATCTCTTTTCGGTTCTTTGCATTAATAAACTGGAGCAGAAGTCATCCTGATATGTTACGCCGTTCGCGAAATAGCGTGTTTATATCCAAACAGTGGGACACCTTCACTGAACTGCATTTTTCGACTTTAACGTCAAAGGGGTTGTTGACTTCACAAGGGTTATGCACTTTTATAAAATCATTTATATAATTTTGGTTTGGTCGCAATTGATCGAGCCGTTACTGCAAACTGTCACTTTAATAAAAAATTGTTGGACTCGAAGATCGTGCAGAAACAATAGATGTTCTTTTTATCTCCACAATTCTTCGTCCTTTTCTCAAAATAAAATAGGGCATGAGGAAAAGTGTTCTGTATTTTTATGCCATGGCATATTAAATTATATTATTTATTCTTCTACTATCTATCTTAAACTACATCGTACAATCGTACATGAAAAGGTGCAAGTATTACGGATAGGCAGAAAATAGTCAGATTATTATATATATCACGATATTCTATGCTTTGTGTGAAAAACTCAAACATATTGCACTCTACATTTCTCAATAAATATGTTGCCATGTTTGCATTTCTCATTTTCTTATACAACATTTTGTAAGGTCTATAATTTACTATACTACTACACACTGCCATTTTTATAACCACGTACGTAAACTCACTGTTGAAAATAGTAAATAATTGTTACCCCATTCACTAGAAATTATATTTTAAAGAGAGATTATCTGCCTTATTTAAGAAAATACTTGAACTTATAGTTAGTGCTACAACGCCTTCTGAAGATTTTAAAATTAAAGTACTATATTAGCCCAAGAAAAATATAAATACCTACAACCATTTTAATTTTGTTTAGAAATCGTATGAATTGAAACATGAATCTCTAAAGAGTTTTCTTCTCATTTGTCTCGTTTGGTTTTCTGTATACCAAACCTCCACTACCTTTTAAGGTAGAAAATAAATGTTTTTACAAGTGTATTACATATTTAGAAATCCTTATACAAAACTATAATCGAGAGGCTGGGACTGGCAGCCTATTACCACTTTGTTTAATCACATTGTTAGACATTGTGAAGGGCTTGGTTGGTTATTTGTCAGTAAAAATCGTGTTTATTATCTACAGACCACTGTTTCTGCTTCAGATAAGTCAACTAAACTAATCGCCAACAACACTAGCACTTATATAAAAAAAATAAAAATTTGTAGTTAGTCATACATGCAACAATTGGAAAAGGTGGTAAGCTTTGTAACTGTTAAAGTGAGAATGCAAATGCGCCATAGTTGGTGCAATTATTTTAACTGGCAGACTTAGTAAATGTTACAGAGTAGTGTTTTATACAAAAAATCGAATGAAATAACGTGTTTGTAACACAGCCCATTAGAAAACGAGTTAGCTTAAACATCTGCAGATAATTATATATTATTATAATAATAAAATTTTTATTAAAAATAGAAAACGTTTATGTAACTTTCTGTTATTTTGTTAAAAGTGTGAATTGTCATAAACTTTTATTTCGAATAGTAGAAAACTCAATCAATATAAAGTTTGAAAACGACGACACTCCATAGTTTTTTAGTAATAAATAAAAATGACTTTAGTAAATCGCTGAGATAGCAGGGAAAAAATAAAAGAAACAGTTACAGTTTATTAAATGTTCATCCATTAAAAAAATGAAGAGGATGAACTTTTTATTTTGATTTATTATTTTAATAAGAAAACGCTACTCCCCCAATATTGAGTTTATTGATATATTAAATTGTCATCGTTAGAAAATTTCGAAAAAACAAAAACGTTAAGAATGAAATTTTATTTGAAATATGTTAATCCATGAACTATTTTTAGCAAAAATGTGGGGTAAATTGTAACAATAAAATAAAGTGTCTACATTAACGTCGTAACTAATTAATATTCGAAACTAGATCACAACAGAATGCCTGAGAGGAGTGGTAGGCATAATGGGATACATAATGAACTTTTTTAATTTGTAATTATAAAAACCAGTAATAATCCAATAGTTAAGGATATCAGGTTCAACAACTCACCGTGACACAGTTCGCTGGACCACACGAAGTAGTGGAAATGCTAATTAAGACGCCTGCAAAGAGATAATAAACGCTTAAGAAACACAACTACCTTAATGCACAAAAAGTATACCGAACTAGGTCCATACTCGTAAGAAGGTCCGGCTAAATAGTAAAATAAACCACATTTATACACACATTAACAATACAACAGAAATGCTAACACTAATTTAGTTTAATTATGATACATTCATTGAAAATTGAAATATAAGTGACTTGACATGAAAATCTACAGTGAGTCGAGGTTTGAATAAACAGTACGGCTTCAAGGAAATGTAGCATTAATAACGCTAGGTTCACGAATTTTAAATGAACCAAACTTCTATTATGGAACTTATTACAGAAGAGTCGATTCACACTTAGTACACGACGGATATACAAGCAAAACTATAGGAGTTACTAAAAGCGCACAGAATCGATTGAGCAAAGTAGTAAAAATCTCTAATGAAAAGCATCAATTAATATTAAAAGAAGATAGCTTTTTTATACACCTCAATTACGGCAATCGAATTTCGGTATCTGATGATCTCATAAAGAGTTGTTCTGAAGTTTAAGCCGGTGCTTGGTTTAACTTTAAGCCGAAATTGGTTACAACTTTACGCTGCCCCCAGGAGATCTTACGCATAACCTACGTGACCAAGAATTTGATAGTTTGAAAAAACGCGTCTGCACACTGGTTACTTACGCGAACTGTTTAATCCTTTAATAACAGGCAAAACTTCATCAAACGATATGGTGGCCAAACGATACGATAATTTATCGAAAAACAACTTACAGTAACATGGTAGCACTTGCAGTTTTTGCAGTGGAGCGGCAAACCGAAAACATCTCACTGTACTTGAATCGATGGTCTAGCAGTTCTTAGTTCGAAGCTTAATATGTCGCACTCTGTCGTGCCTCAAGGTGGTGTAGTTGCGGTGGAAAAGTTAGGGGTATGTTTTCCAAAAGCATCAACGAAGATCTCAAAATAAAGGCGGTTGTGGTATTTATCGAAATGATATACGAAATGACAATAAAGCATTACACATTGGGTGTACGGTACAAGAAACTTTAATTTAAAGGTTGTGGAAGCTTGAGAAACTAGCAAAATAATTATTAAGGGTGCCTAACAATGTAGTGCTAGTAGCATCAACCTCAAAGTAAATCTAACAACCATTAGTAGTTCTATTTTATCTCCGTTTTTATCATATTTTCAGTGATGTTCATATTAGTAGATTTTCGTTTTATGTCCATTCATTGCAGAAATTTCATTTTTATGTTTCAGGTATGTCATTAGTGTTAAGGCCAGTTATTTCTTGTTGATTCACATAATTGTCATAGAATTTTTGGATTTCTATTTCTCCGTGTTTGTTCTTTTCAAAGAGCATAAATTAACACATGAAAACAATTATAACATAAAAAGAATAGAATTACAAGCGAACTATGGAGCACAAAGCTTTAAGAAATGCAAGAAATAATTTTATCTATAAAACCTTAGCGTCATCGTGGTTGAGTGGTCAGGGACCTTGGTTGCGGTGCTCAAGTTAACTAGTTCAATCCGTACATCTGACAAGTGGAAGACGAACAACTCCGTTGCTTAAAGCAGTTGTGTGTCGAAGCCGTGGTTGTGGAAGTATGGAAGTGTAAGGCAGTTGTCCAAGACGTGATGTTAATTATGGTGTGCTAGATGAATGCTTTTTTAACTGGTTTTTTCATGTGCCCCCCTGAGTGTTTACCAAGTCGGTGTGACCACCCTGAGGCTCTGCCACATCAGCGTGGCCCCCTTAACGTCTTGATCACATATTGTGCCTCCACCCAAATATATACATCGTATGGATTTCTTTTAGAAAACAGGATATTATGTAAAGGCGAACTGTGTTCATATGAGTCAGAGTTTTCGACGAGTTTGAGGTATCTTTACTCACAGTAGTATGCCTAAACAACATTTTGTAGCTTTGAAACTTTCTGTGTCCTAAACTTTATAACATTTTTTGTTGTAGCTTCCACAGGTTATTCGTTGCCCCCTGAGGAGCCATATGGCTTCCGTTAAGAATCACTGTGCTAGAGGACTTGGTTTCGTAAGGCAGAATCGGTGGTCTTATCCCTCCGAGTCTCAGACCAAACTCCTAAATGGAATACAGCGCCTCGAACTTTTACGGATAAAACCTTGACACTTAAAAGTGCAGGATGTCTCGATTAATAAGTAACTGGACAGGTAATGAATGCGTCAACATATTATTATAGTAACATGTTATTAACTGGCGTGGCGGCTATTCATTCATTAATCATTTATAACCTTTAATTGCTTTTTCCAACAACTGGTCAAAAGCCTTGCCTGTGGTATTTCTGGCTCGTGGTCGCTCTACAAATGGTTCATTGAACAAAAACCCAATTGCGCAAATTTAATTTGCAGATTTCTCGCACTTTCTTAGTAATTTTAATATTACTTGCGCAGCCAATAAATCACTTTCTAATAGATCTACGGCGATTTCAAATTTTATTCAATAGTTTACACACTGAATTGTTTCGAGTAATTAATTTCCCTTGAACAGCAACTAGCAATTTCAAGATTAATCGGGGCGTCATTAAAGTTAATTTGATTAAGAGTGTTGCAATTGCCATCGCAAGTTTGATTTATGGAAGCTTCGCACAGTTTCTTTCAAGAGCAGACTTCTGTTTGTCGAGAAAGAACTAACGATTTGACATCCAGTTCTAAATGACAGGAGAAACTATAAGTAAGCATAAAAATCCACTTCGGATTCAAGTGCAGCTTCTATTGCTCCGATCAAATCGGAAATGCTAAATATTTCAAGGAGGAAGTGCCGTGTTCGATCATAAGAGCATAACAAGGTTGTGGAGCCCATTATAGCTTTTTGTCGTTGACAAGCACGCACTTTTAATGGCAGTTTGCATTCCGAAATGCACTTTTATTGCGTGCCCGATTTTGATACTTTCCCATAGAAAGCGAGCCCGATTTTGCATCTTCAATTTTATAATTATTGCGACCTGAATGGCCAATTTCTCCGACTTTTCTCTAATCCCAAAATAATTGCCAAAACAGACGATGAAATTAAACTTCTTCGCAACAAATTCGAGCCGTGAGTAATTGCTTGTGGGAAGAGAAACTATAAAAGTCACTTATACATAAGTTTGTTCAAAATTTACAGCAGGTTAGATGCTCTGCGCGACGTTAGCTCTTCCTTTTATTCCATAATGAATACGAGGGCTACGGTGTGAGTATATCTTAAATGGGAAGTGGTGACTTCTGCAGCTTCTTTAATAATCTTGTTCTACTCTTGTCTGTTCCGAGCTTCATTAATAATAGCATGAATTGTTCTGATTGTCATGTTTGTTAACTGGTTGGCTCAAAAGGTAGGCGATTGGTTGCGTGCTTTATCCATATCTGCACGAGTTTATTTGCAGCGATATTGCTAACTTAAATACTTGTAGTTCGGCTTCAGTTGAGTTCATATTCGATATTAAAGAACTGAAATATACCTGGTGTCCACTCTCAAAGTGGAACATTGTGTGTATTCGATTTTTAGGTACTTATTTTTCATTATTTAAATATTACTCCAGTAAACAGTATTATTAGTAGTATCAGGGCCGTAACTAGGTATAGGCCAAGTAGGCCCCCGCCTACAGGCGCAAGCGGCAAGGGGCGCCAAAATTGCACTCAAAAAAAGAATTTCTTTCGTACTAATGGTACAAGTGGCCAATTTTACAAATAAATATTAACAATTTTAGTCCATACATTACATTGCCTTGTGCAATTTACAAAGGAAATGTTATATGTTCACCAGATGGTAACAGCGTTTATTTTACAGTTCTCACCTATATCAATCAAATTATTGGAATGATTAGCTTGTTAGCCCACCGCCTAGGTGGCCTTATTCTAATTATAAAAATGTTTCCATTTTTAAAACAATGTAATACAGCAGTGGCGACAAACTAACTTAAATTTTTAACCACTGTTGGAGCGGGTCCACTGATATTACATATACATTCATTGCTTTGGACTCATCGCTGATACAGTCGTCCATTGCAACAATCAGCAGAACTCCACAGACCGATTTTGAGAACTTACTTGTTCCACTACTATGGTATTTTTCGCTACAATCATTTTCCCGGTAGAATTTGTTCAATTTAAAACACTTCTACGACCCTATACGATGGTAGCTTTTATTTAAAAAAAAGATATATCGAATTTGGCCAGATGCAAGGCTTATACTACGTGCCGGCAGAAAAAGCTTGTTTTAAATATATTAATTATTACAAAAAAGTGTTACAGTGTGGCTGCGAATACATAACCTTATTCTACGTTCATATGTTACTACGAATAATAATATGTAATTGTTTGTTTATATTGCATTATTTTAACATATGGATATGTCTTCACTAACTTGTACCACGCGCACCACATAGGTGGTCTTACACTAATTTAAATAATTTTTGCATTTTTAAAATAAAAAAGTTACAAAAAAAATGTTTTCAAGGTCTTGAATACGGAAAGCGCGCTGCAAGAAAAGCAACTTTTTCTAGATCAAATTATGGTCGAAATCTTCAAAATTCTCTACAAAATAGGTAAAAAAGACCTCAATGCTGCTAATAATACAGAAACAGTAAAGCGAATAACATTAATTTGGAAATTAAAAACAAAACATTGCAGCCAGTGGGAGCAGTGTTCACTGATAAATGCATGTGCTTATCGTTGCGCTATAAATGACGCAGTGGCGTTCCGATTTAAAGTACACCATAGGTTTATATATAAGAATTAGTATAATGTTCTGCTGACTACATAATGATATGTGCTTTTTTAAATTAGCATTGTTCTCTAATCTTGTTTTCTGTTCTCATTTTATGTGTGTTGTATTTTCTTATTTCAACTTTTAGTTGTTTATTTTTAAAATACTTGAATAAAAAATGTTGGATTTATTTTTGAGTACCTACCTGTTTGTGTGAATACAATACATCATACATCCGGAGATAAATGTAGAAGTCATATAGTGTCACTAGTAGTTTTTGTCACATATATCGTTTTGTACTTAAGGGCTCAAAAATTTTGGCTTGCCTACGATAATTTCATCTTTCCATCGATACCATTACATTTCCTGTAAGTTGAATTAAAGGACAGAAATCAGCAACAATGTCCAATAGAATGTCAAACTCTTAGGTTCGAGTTTGAGAACGTACACCCGGTATATATTGCTGCAGATAGTCACTTCTACAGGCGGAAAAAAGTAATATTTAACGCTTTAATTCAACAATTGTAAGAATAAAGCATCATAGCTAAATCCATTTTTTTTATCAAAATGTATAGAAATTTAAGCGTAATTTACTTCTGTTAATATTTTAGACCTTAGTTTAGTAATTTGATGAGTATTTACAATTTAAGAATTTCAATAATTTAAACAAGAATTCCTGATTGCTTGATTCAAAAGTTATGTGACAAGCGGGAATCTAACAAATTTAAGAAATTTAAAACAAGATTCATAGAGACAGTCGTTTTTAAGCTAAATTGAGTCCGCTCTCATAATTTATATATTATAAAAATTGTAAACAATTGAAAAATCACAATTTACCTTCCTATTAACAAATGTTTATGTGAATGAAAAACTTAATCTGCGTGACAATAGTAACCAGTCTTCGATAAAGAACAATCAAGGATAAACAACATGTTACGGTTTATTTTTATGTTAGTCTGGACTAGAGCAATTTCTCGTTTCGGAACGCACGCCAAACGCATTTGTGATACTGGAAAGTACTTCTATTTCGCGAGAGGCCGAAGTCGAATAGCTTCAATTCGTCCTTCTTCACCCAAGACTGGAACAAGTTGGTCTTGGTTTGCCTAAGTCGAATCCTGAATTGGTAATTCCTGTATGTGTGGCGGAATATTTCGTACGATTGGTGTTATGAGTCAAAAGTCACTTTTAAATACTTCTTTAATTCTTTGCCCTATTTTAGTTAAATCTGAATCTTGGTCTAGGTTCTAATTGAGCTATCAGTCTATGTTTGAGTTTCAATAGGTGGACATATTCCTATTTAATTTGTTTCAGTTTAGGCATCACTTGATGCTCGTGCTAGTTTGGTTGCATACTCAGCATTTACTCTCTTTCCCAAAATTTTGGAGTATTATTAGCCAATTTTCGTCCATTTGCCTTCATGTCTTGATGCAAAAAGGTTACTGAGTGAACGACGTTTGTGATACGTACTAGTAATCTGTTTTTTTCGCTAGCATCCTTCTTTGACAAAGCTTTCTTTTGATTCCGTTTTGGTTGGAATAATCATATGACGTACCGTTGAGGAAATTTTGTGGGAATTTCTCAAATCAAACATCGTTCTGGATTCACTTGCGTCAAGCACATGGTTACATTTCGGCAAAACTGGGAACCGAACATCAAAGTGATATGTTCAAACTCCCCTTTTATGCCTTACGCCTTGGTTCTATTGTGTGCAATTAATTTTAGCTCCTTTTTCTCCCTGTACGTCTAAATTCTACCTCCTTGCAGCTGCATGGCGCCCTTGGATTGCTGCGACTTCCTCGTCTAGGGCCTCAATTCTGCGAGTAGCCCGAGTCCAATAAGTTTGAAGCCCCATCGTTACGATACCTGCATGTTGACAGCCGTAGCGGAGACCACCTGTGTCTTCCGTGACGTCTTCCACAGGGCTTTCTGCACGTCTACGATCTGTTATGCAGCTTCCCATAGTCTGTTTAATCTAGCTTGTTGTCGTGCACGCGTCGCATTGTTGCTGCCTCAAGCTAACTTACAAATTGGGATTCTCTGTATGTGTGCGGTTAGAAATTTTAATGTGTTTTCGGCAAAGAACAGGTATTTTGTTTGGCAAATACTAGTCCGCCTTCATATACAGGATGCCCAACTTAAATGTACGCAGCTTTAAGCAGGTAAATATGCAACACAAATTACATCTGGACTGTAATCGCCATTGAAATGTAGTGTGTGTTGCATACTCACCTGCTTAAAGCTGCGTACATTTATGTTGGGACCCTGTATATTATATGAGTTACTAGCATAATATGGCGCTTACCTGTGTACAGCTAGGATATGTTGGTAATCAGCATAACCTATAGCTACTAGTTATGAAGTTAAACAATTTGTAAACAAATCAGAATTCTGTCAAGTCTAATTACCGAGTGAATATTACCTTTCAGTTTCTTCAATTTGTTGTGAAGTGAAATTGCATAAGCCTAATTTAAATTTGGATTCACGTTATGTCAATGACCGAATAGTTCGGTTGAGGTGAGCTAAGACAATCCCGTACTTGCGAGATATTTCAGTAATGAACCAGCTTTACCTGACTTCTTGAAGTATTATTTGTGAATTTCACATAAATTACCACTCTACTTCCGGGTTATATAGGTCAATAGGGCCATTTGAATATAAATATAAATGTCAACTAACAGTTTCTTGCATTTGAGGATTTGGGGTTACATTCAACCCGCTACCCTAAATTTAAATAGTAATAATTTTAGCCGAGATTGTAGGTCTTGTCTAGTAGTTCTATGGAAATGCAATTTACTAAATAAAAGATGTCAATTTGTACTTCTTGCTGCAATATTTATTGGTATTAAACATCTAGACAGTTATTGATTACTGATATAATTACGAAGACGATCCTTATTAATATTTACTGCTGTGACTTTAAATATGATATTTTAATCTGGTTTTGCCGTTATTGAAATTTGTTTATGTATGTACCGCCGAGCACCTGTGTTGAGATAAATTATATTGACTGGTTATATACATTTGCGAATTTTATTTTTACCCTTGTTGTTGCTTTTAATTTTTTAGGTTAGGTTAGTAGAGCTTTCTGCAGTATACCTTTGAATTAATAAACCGCTGGGTTATCTGCTACTTGGCGCCCATAATTTTCTTACAGCTAAAGATTTGAGTCTTTTGTTTTACCCACGACCAGCTCCGGCTGAGAAGTCGGTTGCCTTTGCTTGTCCCTTTTACAGTCAGGTCGACGGTATCATTGGTTTACGGATATATCGGGGCGGCTGTATTGTTAATTTATGGGGAACATTTGATCGCTTGAAATTGGCGCATTTCTCTGGGAAATGGAATTTATAGGACAATAGACCACTAGGGGCCCTCGAAACAAGCAATTTAGGCCTGCGTGTTTCTAGTTTAGAAGTTAGGGAAACGATTTGCCAAGTTTATTGCGTAGGTAGATTCTTCGTTAATTCGATATGCATTTGTCATAATATAACGCTTGCAGTAAGAGATCAGGATTCACACCGTGAAAGGCAAACTGCAAATCCATGTGGAGAACACATGGGAGACGCTAACTTCGCTGTCAATCTACAGAAGGGCCAAAATCGCCTGTTAACGCGAATAGTGGTCCAAATCGCGTGGCAGCTGCACAACGCCATTTCGTGGTTCATTCTGTTTTCCGAGATCTGATTGTAAATTTTGAGCTTTCCGTCATTCGAAGCTGAAGGATGCGAACTAGTGTTTTCATTTTATTGCAGTAATTTAGCAACTTTCATAATAAAAGTGAGAAGTTATTTCGTTTTCAACCAAATTGTACTTTAGAAATATATTTAAATCACATGTCGTGGCAGAATTTATGCCAAATAAAATATCGGTATTACATGACTACGGTGTGACAGATTGAATGTATGTAGAATGAACTGATTAGTCGTACAATAATTACAATGTACGCATACGTAACATTTATTCTGTGTAGAACGATCTGATTTTACTTGCTACTGGGTTGTCGTTACTACTCGTTATGTTAACGTATGAACGCATTGATTGATATCAGCATTAACATTTATCCAATGATTTAAATTACTTGTGTTTTTCTTCGCAACTTCAAGTTTGGATCCCCGAAGCTCATCTGGTTTTTAAGCAACTATTTATTGCATATATATTTACCATTTTAATGTGTTTATACGGCACTTTAGTGCCATACTAATTCATTTGCTATTGAATTATGAAATCACATAAACGAAATGCTCTAAATGTTAGTAATGCAATGCTTTAGTGGTTGTCTATTGGTACAGCATTTCAGGTGTTAATTAAACTTACCACAGCAAAGTACCTACAGTTTAGTTATATTGCATCGTATACAATACGATTCGAGATATTAGTTGCCTAAATTAGACCTTTTGCTATTGTGGGATTTGGTTAATTATAACGAATTTTACCCCACTCTCCGATTGAGTTTTGAGCTGGCTTCTGAATATTTATTTTGGAATAAATTGGTTATGGGGTAATAACCGTTATGCTGTTGTGAACGTTTGTTTGTCCAATTCTCCTTACTGGGAGTTCTAAATATAAAGTGCCAGGCCGTTGGTAAATTCCCAGGTGATAAACATAACCCATAAATATAAAAAAATAATGTTAAATATATCAGTGAAAAGCGTTTATTTGTGCGTGAATTTGCAGAGCAGTAGACGAGTTTGCAGTTTTCAAATCCAGGTGATTTTAATGGCGTAAGGGTAGTTTAGAAGGCTAGGGAGTTTCACAACATACCAGTTTGCAGTTCGCAGCCATCCAGCAGTCGAGGTCAGTTAGCAGCGGATGTGTTTTTACATCTACCATCGGGACCGGAGTAACTGGGGCAACAGCCGAGACACCCAGTATAAGTTGAAATGGGACCGTCAATCTCATTTTGTAGAGCTTATATAAGTGTACGCTTTTGGAGTAAAATAGTCGGAAGATTTAAATACCGAGAGAACCCTAAATTGTTGAGTTTACTATGAGTAGCTATATCAAACTTTCTTAGGACCAATTGAATTAGCTCTAAGTTTCAAATTTAAGGAAATTGTTATTAATTATAAGTAAAAATTTTTATTAACATTTCATATCTGCTACTTATTTCGTAGTAATACATATCCACCACTTCAACCTGATCGGTAATTTTCTTAACAAGGTTATCATTGCTTATCCTGTCAAGTATAATGATTCTTGTTTTCTTTGCATTCACTTCTATTCCAAGTTCTTTACTTTCTACTTCCATGAGATTGATGAGGTTAGAAAATAAAATGCTGTGTCTGCAAATTGGAGGTTATTTATGTTTTGCCCATTTATTGCATTTCTGCCATTGCAACTGATGGCTTTCCTCATAGTGAACTCTCCGTATATAGTTAAAAATAGGTGTGGTGACGCCTCAATGTGGTTGACATCTGATGTTATTGTCGTTATTGTGCTCACGGGCTTTTCTCAGCATTGGTTTAAGTATATGTTATAGAGAGTGTTATGGAAGTTCACGACATAATTTTACCTGTGAAACGAGCTCACCAAGATACACTTTTCTATTCACTTTTTTTGAATAGTATAGATCTTCAATCTTATATCCCTACTGTACTAATATGGAATTTTAACAATTTTTAATTTTATTCTCAAGATCAAGTCTATTTATTTTATGTTATTAATTACTTCTAGCAGGTAGCTCTGGTCCAAGGTTGTCAACAGCTGAAGTAAGAGAATCGAGTCCGATATTAACAGTTTAACTAGATTACGAAATAAACTGTGTGTTTTAAAATTATTTACAAGTAAATAAACAAAATAAAATTCCTTCTGGTGGCATCGACCTTGCGAAGAGTCCAGAGGGCGGCGTTCTCCGAATGACTATAAACAAACCAAAATTAAATAAAATAGTTTCAGTTCAATAGCCCCGGGTTTTTCCAGATCTTAGAAATGATAAGACAAAAGCCGAAATGAGTTTTTGGGGTAGTTAACAGCCACCCTAAGCCTGTCAAACGTGACCGCTCACCGCGTAGGCTAAATGAATTTAGAGATTGTAGAGGCCGAGCCGGGCATTTCGTTAACAATCCCCGGCAAAATGGAAGCTTCCCGGTGCGCGCTCAATTCACAATTGAAATATTAAGCTAGCTCGTAGCTCGCTAATTTGAACTGAATTTAGGCCGTTAGTGATTCCAGGTGAATCTCGGTCTGGTGAACGTTCGTGACAAGCTGTTGGGAAAAATTATTTATCATCAGGGTGGTTTTACGGGCTACTGGACCGGAAAGATCTGAGTAGCAAAATGTAGTTTTGTTGCGCTTGAATATTTGCCCGGACGGGGTAGGTTTGGGGATAATGTGAGCGACAAAATGTTGTTCCGTTGCGCTCGAAGATTATCAGGAAAGGGTGTTTTTAGTATACAGGATCGCTTTAAGGCAGTTCGACTGACCTAAGCGAGGGAGGTTGCAGGCCAGGTTTAAGAATGACTCAGGTAGTTCGACTTCTCGGGAAGAAGCTGGGAATTGAACCTTACATGAACTAGAAAGGACAGGTAGTTCGGGACAGGATTCTAGTTTTAACGGACAGGTATCTGGACTGGCGGTGACTGGTGGAGCCCTTGGGCCTGAGGGCCCAAGTTAGCTCTTTGCTGAGACTCAGGTTCTGGTCTGGATTCTGAAAAGAACGGATTAGATCTTTCCCCGGACTGAGCGGGCATCACTCTTTTTATATGTTTTATGATCTTCTTCCGCGTCGTTTATCTAAGAAAATCTAAAAGGGGCTAAACGTGATACTTTGGAGCTGACGGCAAGAATGCGCGGATCGAGCAGCGCGTGGTTGCATGCGTAACTCACCGGTTTCACACCTGGGCTTTAGCGGACAATTAACAGGACCTCCTGACATAACCATTTCTGTTTTTCTTGCCCTTCACGTGGCTCCAAATGTTTTCGCGTCATGTATTCTTGTAACTGTGCTAGGGCCTACAAATTGATAACGGCAATTAAAACATTAAAAAAAATTGGAAACACGCAAAACGTCACATCCCTACATTTGACGAGCGGTTCAGTGAGCAAATGTAAGTTAAAAGTAAAAATGATAAAAATAACTTTGCAAACGTTAAAAAATTATAGCTGCATAATGCGTGTGTAATAAGATTATCAGTTCACACCAAAATCCACAGTCAATAACTTACGTATCTCATTTAATAAGATACATTAGCGATCAGGTGTTAAATAAGGTTTTATTAGCATCTACGAAATTTTGTTCATTTGTATTGCTGTGATGGTTATACGGCTTTACTATATAATTAATATTTAAAGTAAAATTTAGCCAGAGCCTCCCATCGCTAACATAAATTTCTTTTGGGTTCAGCAAATACTACAGATTTATAAACGCTCAGGGATAATTATTGTGAGTTAATTTACGTTTCACTTGAATTGATGCTCGTATGCCCCTACTTTTAGATAGAATCTAATTGTAAATTAAATTAATGTTGGCTAGCTCAGGTAAGCAGAGATCTTATTACAAGGTGTGGGTCCCCAATTACTTTTTTGAAAAAATTCTAGCGTACGCCCATGTACGTAGTTCAGATACCCGCTCAAATGCTACATCAGATCTAAATGAAATTACGTTTCTGAAAGTTCAATCAAGTGATTGTCGTTTGGTGGTTATTAGTTAATTAAATACAACTCAATGAGTAAATCTCACAGGTAAATTCACCATTTCCCGCTTTCTAGTAGCGTCAGTAGCTATCTTTTGTTTCTTTCAGGCAACAACCGCGCCTTGATTGTTTTATGCCCAAGCCAAAGAAGGATCCTAACCTCACTTCTGCACTTGGATTTTTCAATTTTAATTTTTACAAGGAAATAATTCGCCTGGGCTCTGTTATACAGCGACGTTTAAGCAGCTTCTCAGCAGGTACACATTGGTATAATTT
Source organism: Agriotes lineatus (assembly GCA_940337035.1). NCBI lineage: Eukaryota > Metazoa > Arthropoda > Insecta > Coleoptera > Elateridae > Agriotes > Agriotes lineatus. The sequence goes on along the minus strand of CALNHX010003934.1, from coordinate 8,041 downwards.
ATATTGGCTTCACCACTAACTTGCAAAAGCTTCTTTGCATGCCCGTCCGAACCTCGGCCGCAGCAAGAATGTACCCAGATCTTTTCTTGGAGTCGGATGTCGGATGTGCGGTGTTGATGTAGTCCACGTAGGGCTCGCGTGCTATCGCTGGAACTGCAAAACCGGTCCGGGATGTCCTCAAATGGGTCGAGATGGTGTCTCGGAGCTCTGCCGCAGGATCGGGATCGGTAGCCGATGTTGGAAATTCACTTTAGGCGTTGGATTTTATATCACTCTGGTAAATTTTTAAGGCTGTAACTGTATGCAAAAGGTACTAAATTTTAAATTAAAACACCAGCCAATGTCAATGCTGTCACCAGCAAATTTTATTTCAATTGTCTCCACGAATTGTTAAAAACATTTGCATATCAATATAAAATAAGCCAAATAAAATCCTTACAACAATTAAACCCCTTCAAACTAATCTTTTTACAAACTTTTGCTTATCTACTAAATTGTTCCATTAATTTTGTCAATTTTGTCTTTCACATCACTGTGTCCCGCACTTATTAACAATCCTATTTCACTACGTTCTCACTGATCAGTTCTTCCTTTCGTGAATTTCCACAAGAAACACTTCAGAGTTCAACTAAAAGTCCATTTCATTTTTCCACTCCTGCATCAAATTAATGTTCGGATTTTCAAATAATCTTGCATGTTAATTATTCATTTTCTTCCCTTTATTTGCCTTCAGATTTATCCCTGTGTGCTCTTTGCACTCTGTTTTACCTTCTGCATTTTTATACCTTTCAAGAATATGCTCAGAGACATTTATACAACGATTTCTGACTTGCAATTTACCTCGACAAGCATGTGACCATTCTTTTCATAATCGAATTACTAATACATGGATTGGCTTTTGCATTTTACCAACCCCTCTTAATATTCTAAAATAATTAAATATTGTGGTCCCATTCCTATTAGGTTTAGAACTCTGCCTTTCCTTTTATGTTACGAATTTAATACTTATTACAGGCATTGCTTTGCCAATTTGATTGCTAATTCAAATTTGATTTTATTTTATTTGTTGCCATTAAATCCTATCTCCCTTTCTGAGCTTTTATGACCTATTCATTAGTTTGCTGTGCTCGAGATGTGCGATTCAGGGCTTAAGACCATCTCAGTATTTAAAAGAAATGTATTTGTGCTTTGTACCATTAAATTAAAATATTATTCCATAGGAGGATAGCCGTTTTCACAGTGAAACTGTTTTGGTTTTTAACTCAGTCTTGGGGATGTTTTTGAAAAAAAAAATGAAATGAAAACGTTTTTCAGTTTGATGAAATCACTCTCACTACAAAGATGAGGAACCGTAAAACTGCACTACAAATTAATATCGCAAAATACATTTAGAAACTCAAATTATTAATTTTTTATCCAATTATTTTGCGTTCTGAAAGTAAATCGATTATATTTAACAAAGTATCTATCTAAAAGTTGAGCTATTTGCAACCAATCTTGGTTCTGTGAGACCTCAAAACCACAAACTTTGTAACCAAGAAGGTGAGTTGCTGGTGAGTTGTGATTTAGTTTAGTTTGTATATTTTCCCATATCCGGATCTTGCTCTTTACACTTACGGGCAACCCATGCTGCCAAACCGTTTTCTGCAGACTGATATACAGTTCCATTATTCTATTATTTATTACTGAAATTTATATCTGTTATACTTATCTGTGTGCGTAATAAATAAATAAGTTTTTTTGAAGGTCTGAAAACTGAATAACGTGAAGATAAACTTTCACCTACAGTATTTGTATGATTTTGCACTATTCTAGGTTTTTTCCCTGGAATTATCATACGTATCCTATACATGGCGTTCAAGGGAGACGGGTGATCATGCAGCTTTTTTTTCTATTTTAACGTGTAATTTATGTGATTTATGTCAGCAGTGATTTAGATTTAAAAAGAACCAATAAAAGATTATAGATTGCGTGCTTACATGATTTTATAGTAAAACGGGCATTCCTAGCTTTATTCTGAATTGCATTTACAATCAATTTTTTAATCTTAATATCTTTAGAGTGACCCTCGTACACTCATAGCAGCCGTGCCTGACTGTCAAGATGAATGAAGACCGCACCATTTGCGAACATCACGTTGGGGCCCTGTTTTTGGGGAAAGTTACCAGAATTTTCTTCTTGCGGCCATAAATTATTTCACGGCGAAGGTTAGGCTGTGGCTTGACAAGGTGTACCTGTCCTTGCGGCATTAATCAAACTTCCTTAAATGTCTGCTTGCAAGTGCGCGTATTATGCTGTACCGTGGGCCAAAAAACTCTAAATGTATGGTCTGTAGCTGAACTTGGATTGTTATAAGTAATTTTCTGATTTCAAATGAATGGGCTTAGTGTTAATTATAAAATGGAAAGTAATTAATCTTCCGGACTCCAAACTAATTACAGTAATCATCTCGAAATAATCTTTCTACCAAGGAGTACATTTTATTTGTAATTTATACTCTGTGAATCTGCTGAGTTTTGAATATACCAACTGCTGAACTTCTGTAATTTTATACATAATTTCTCGATTACTTAGCATACCTTTCCGTACATTTTTTTGTAGATTTTAGATGTGAAATTCTCTAGTAAATATGGATTTCGACAGGTGGGAGTTTTAGTAATATGAAAATATTTATAGTATACTTTTATCGTTAAACTTTTTTTTAAATATTTTTGACAAATACCAAATGCACTTACACCAGAATTTGGAGTACTTAAATAGTTATATTAGATAAAGTATGTAGAAACAGTCCCAATAACAAAAGTATTTTAAGTAGAAATTTTACAATATTTATATTTATTGTAATTACCTAATTCAGTAAGAGAAAGTGTACAATCTTAACGATGAGTGAAAATACCTTTAATTGAATACGTTGAAAAAGTAATTTGAAATAATTTGCAAATAGCAGATCACATAATTGAAGAAACACCACTACCAATATTTAAAAAGTCAGTGACCTAGTACTCTACCCTAGGGCACTCCAGAGTAGACTATAGAACTCATTAGAACACACATATAAGTTTTTCCTAATAAAATTAGATTCTGTGCTATCAAATTAAAATTACTAAACGGCAATAGTAACAATACTGTGCAAAGGAAGAAATTTTAAAATAATGATATCATTATTAACCCTTTACTTAAAAACTCTGAAAACGGTAAACACTGTGAAATTCTTACGTTAGAACGACATAGAATATTTAAATAAACATTTTTACCACATATGTGCACCCTAAAAAGCAAAAATCGGCTACATTGCTGGTTGCATTTCACGACTACGTGGTTGTTGCCCAAAGTAGAATCATGGATACTTTGGGCGCCATTTTGTTTTTGATTGACCTAATTAAATTGATAATCAAACCCTTCGAGCGTCCTTCTTTTGTTTTAATTGGCCTAATTAACTTGATAATCAACCCTGCGGGCACCAATTTATTTTTAATTAAACTAATTAAATTGATAATCAAACCCTTAGGGCAAAGGGTCACTTTTGATTTATTTAATTAAATTTCCTAGTTAAATTGGTCGATTAAATTGATTCACCCAATTAAACCGTGAATTAAATGCTCTAATTAATTGGTCAAATTAAATCCTCGGATTAAATTACATATGAAGTTTGATTTGATAGGTGGTCATCTTTGTTTCTATCTCTCTGGCACGTGTATGGCCGTGTTGTGCGCATGGCATCCCACTTTCACTGTAAATCGCGGATTTTAATTAAATTAGGTCGTAGGTTCTGTCACACATGTTAATTATTTTAATTCCTGGAATTTCGTGGCGGCCATTTTGGATCTGATTACGTAACGTGGTGTTCTGTCTTCATTGCGCGCGCACGGCATCTCGCTCCATATCGTTGACGCTGTAATATCTCTCTCGCTGCCTTGGTGAGACATGGCATATAGCTTCCTATCATTGATGCTGTAACCTCTCCCTCGCTCCAATGGTGAGTCATGGCATTTCGCTTCTTTTCGTTGACCACTGTAACCTCTCTCTCTCTCTCTCGCTCTCTCTCCCAGTGGTACGTGGTGAAATTTATTTGATTAAAAAAAAATCTTTGTTTCTGGCCGGCTTTGAACCGTGCTTCTTTGTATTGGCAATCTGAGCGCTTAGCCCACTAAGCTACAAAGCTGTACTGGTTGTAAGGGTTATTTGCACCTGGCCATCCTAGTACTTGTCTCAAATTTATTTTAATACTGATTAAGTTAACATGATTGTTAAACGACCAAGATATTTTATAAGTTGATTATATAGACCGAGTTATAAAATTTAAATTTAAAACTGCATCTTTGGCTATATTTATTACTTCTTTGTTTAACTAACGGTTACCTGTAATCTATTTTTAAACGCCCTTTTGTAGCATTACCACGTATCACAGCAGGTTTTTGCAAAATTTATTTACTTAAACTAACACTGTAAATGTGTCAGATTGGTTTTTGGGTCTTAGAGATTAGCTTTTTCATTCGTCATTGCGGCTTTAATAAAAATAAATTGACCGGTAAACAAGTTTCCGTTAATTTTAAATTCGAAATTATTTTGAGCCCATCTATATTTCTTAAAATACTTTAAGATGTGCTGCACACAAAACGTGATTACTACATTTAACAATAATCCATTGTGATATTGATATTTGCATTTTTCTAAACAAATATAAAAAAAAATTGGGATATGTGGATGATACCACCTTATTGGTCACCAACTTGCAGGAATTTCTAGATGATACAGCCGATAAAAATAACGACATGGAGTTAAGGTCAAACATGAAGAAAACGAAGTGGATGATCATCAGTGATGCTACACCAATGGTTAGTAGTTCGACGACGGCAGGTCGGGATCGGTGTACATGATCATGACCGTGGACGAGAGCTGCGACAGACTGGAGCTTCACCTTCCAGTACAAGTTGTTTGCTTTAAAGATGGCACTTGAGTTAATTGAGAAAGAAGGGTTTGCGCTCGCTAGAGTATCGGTGTGGCCAGACAGTAAGTTGGTGTGGCCGGCGCTGTGGGAGACGCACATCCCTACAAATCTTTAGACAGATTTATCCGCAGTTTTGAGGTCAGGAGCAATTTCGCTGAGCGACTGGACCGACACGCGGTCAAAGTGATCACCGGACATAGGGGCTCCTACCTGGAGCGGGTCGTCAAGGCCGATACCGACACCTGCTACTGCGGCGGGGGCTCGGACACGGCGCAAACAGTTTTGTTCGTGTGCCCGCTCGAGTCGCAGCACAGAAGTCAAACCGAAAGACAGGTGGTCGGCTGCTCCAGAAGAGGTTGCCGCCCTCTCGTCGGAAATGGCGTGCTGGAGTACGTTTAGCGAGTTCGTGGTAAAAATAGTACAATTTCGGATCAATAGGGAGTAGTAATGGGCAGGCGGTAGTGTAGATTGAGGACTCGAGTAAGGACCCACATAGATATAATAGAGACGAGGTGTAGGTTAGAATGAAGCAGAGTTATGTGATAACAATTTTGAGGTTTTTTAAATACTTTGCGATAGATTACATTACCTTATATTGATTTTAAGTTAGTTTTAAGAATATTTAGTTTTCGAGTTTGTTAATAACATTTCGCATTTTCTTCATTTAATCATGCTGGTGTAGTACCGTAAGGTGGAGCACTACTCAATTGAAATTCTGTTTCATCAATAAATTGTGTAGTAAAGGTAGGAATGTTGTTCAGAACCAACGAACCTGCTAATAGCTGAAAATGATAATGTAGAAACGGTTACGTCTTACAGGTATTTTGGATGATACATGAACGTAGAGTGAGAATAGACACCGAAAAACCACTGAAGAATAGAAAAATCTCTATAGATGTGCAAAGAGATAAACAATTTTTTCATAATACCTATATGTTATTGTGCTATATCAGTACTGTGTACGTGATCGAAAAGTCACCCATAACAGCTACGGCCGTTAAAACTTAACAACTACGACCGTTTAATCTGTTGCTTTACTACCAAATTACGTGCATTGTTTTAATTTGTTTGACAAAGAATTTGTCAGAATCCGTTGCTACACTACCAAATAACCTAGGGGGTCAGGTTACTGGTAAGTTTTATTTATATTATTTTTATTAAAATCACATATTGGCCTTTTTAATAGATATTATGAAAATTGGTAAACAACATACCGCCGATATTACGTATAACTGACTTGGAGAATTTATTACCCTCCGCCAGAACGGCCTCGGTCACAAAATGTATCCTGGTCTGTTATATGCTCAATATCGGCCTAATATCGTTACTATAACAAGCCAAGACCTTAGTTTATGACTTCATACTCGTCTAATCCGATGTTACGGGTTTAGTATGATACTCCTCTATGGAGAAGATGCAAGGGCGCTAGCTGAAAAAATTAGTAGAATAAATTATATACTAAAGAATCAAAGTGTACCATTTAATCCCCAGGGTAAAGTTTACTCGTTAAACAAAGTCGAGGGAATAATCATACGTAAGATTAAATGGCCCATTAGTATCGAGTTAATGTAAGCTATATTTTACACTCTCCAGTCACAGATTCCGAAATAAATCTGATTTTGCAATCTGCTGTCAACGTGACCATTCAGATTTAAAACATCGAAATTGAAATAGAAGTTTCTGATGTTGACAAACCTCACTTGGTAATATAATTTAATTGTAATTTTTCGTTCTAGGGAGAAATTGTAGCACATTATTACCTCTTTTGAGGGGGTAGAGCAGGGCTTTAGATATAGGTACATAGGTAGTGCAAAAGAAAAACTTGAAGCCTTGAAAATATGGGCTTATAGTAGAATTTTGAAAATACCCTGGACAGCAAGAGAGACCAACACAAATCTGTTAGAACGATTGAACAAACCATTAAAAATACTTAACTGCAATAATGGCGACAGCTATCTTAAGAACCGGTGGAAGAAGAAAATTAAAGACCAAATATTTTAACAAATCTACAGGAGGTCCTAACGACTATTAGTGATATTTTTTAGGGAAAAGGTATGTAAGATATATAAGGGCAAGAACAAGGCGACAAATCTCTACTCGAAATAAGAGTTGGATTAAGTTTTCAGCTTTATTGTTGAGAGTACAGTTAGGTACTTATTTACAAATATTACATACAGCTGCAATTTGAATGCTTTAGTACATACGTAGTCTCTTAGTATGCAATTTTGCATCTGCAGTCCGTGTGTTTTTCCCGAATTCTATAACTTGTAGTATTGAATGCGTGAAGATGAGATATTAAAAATCACAGTCGCAACAATTTCAAGAACTATAGGCATGCAATATTTATAGTAATTTATTTATTTGAGACCTTACCGTTAAAGTAATTATGTCTTCTACTCAGTTTATTAATATTCTGTTGCTATGGCTAACATTAAACACACCTCCAAAATTTAATCAGAGAGAAGAACCCATGGAGACTGTTAATAGTCGCCAATTTAAATACAGCCATAAATCTAAACCGGCATCACAAATGCTAATCGGAATTTCTTCTATCAAATTACAGCAATCACTTAACCGCATGGGTAAGGTAGCTACACGATGGGAGCGATAAATTAACGATAGTCATTGTGTTAAAGCACAAGAATACAGCTACTTGAAACAACGCTAATTAGCGTTTATGAGCCACGTTTAGTTTTAGTGAACATAAAGCTCCGCAGACACTAATAAACCCGGTGTTTATGGAAAGGCACGTACTAACTGTAGTACTGTGCCGTGGACAGGAAATAATTTTCTACTTGAATAATTAATGTTGCTGCACTATGTGAAAATTGAGATAAATGCATAAATATTCAGACGACGTCAAATTGCAGATATTATAACTAAAGAGGTGACGACACATATCGCCTGTATTTTCTCATATTTTAGACGAATTAGAATCACGATCATAATTTCTGAAACCTATTTGTCGTATTTCGCAACAGTAAACACTTTTAAACATTAAATTACGAACATTTAGGACGTATGAGTAAAAGAAAGTCAACAAACTTAGCTTTTATTGGAGCTGAAATATAACGTTGGCAATTTAATATTTGT